>CACKRE030003470.1:0-12524 GCA_902602495.3 Ectocarpus sp. CCAP 1310/34
GGGGGCGGGTTTGGTTCGTTGCCGTCGCCGCACGTGAGGAAAGCTGCGGAGCGATGCTTCAAAAAGCATGTCAACAATGCTGACCCCGCCCGCTAAACAAGTCGAGAGAGAGAATATCAGTCGTCACAGAAAGGTGTGATCACTTACTCGAGATTCTATGCGGAGACGGAAGTGTTGACAGCGTTCGGGTTCCTTGATTGTTTTTATCTAGCTCGGGACACACACAAACCCTGTGTCTCGCGCTAGACAGAAAGAGAGATTGAGCGCCGCCTCCGACAATGGGTGTGTGCTTCAGGGCGACAGGTGTGCGCTTGGATTTCTTGATTTGTCCAACGTGGGTGAAGGTATCCAAGGTGTGCGCTGCGTTTGGCACGTGTCCCTTGAGCACGTAGGCGTTATCGCTAGTTCCGGCGGCGTACAGTACTTCTCCTCGCTTGCATTCTCGAAGACCGGGCACCAAAGTCTCCGTATCTCGAGAGCGAGACATCAAAAAAATATATGTGTGTCCCGATCTTGGCGGGCCAAATCATGGAACAGGGCCGCTGTCATCGTTCTACGGCCTCTTTATGGAATCTCGAGCAAATCTATCTACAAGTAGGGCGTGCGCTCGTTGTCCATGGAACGTCTTTCGCAGAGAAATTGATCGTATTTAGGCGAACCTTTGTAGTGTGTGTTCCCACCCCAGAGAGAACCGGGTGGGAAAAATCCAAAGCTGTGCGGCCTGGTTCGCTCTGTCGGACCACTAGTCACGCCTCGTGGTCGAGAACAAAAGCATCGTTCCTGTTCCGCCCGACTCGCTTCCGAAGTGTTTTTCCGACGCGCCCCTTTGGCGACGAGCCACCCTCATGCCGAAGTAAAATTTCGCGTAAAATGCGACGATAGTATTTCCTGCATGCCGTGGATTAATCCCCATGGCGCCGTAGCTTGGCAAGGTTAAGGCCTTTCTATCTGGGAGTGTAGTGACGTGGGAACTAACTCCCGTTTATCCCTGTCTATTTTACCTCTCACCCCGCAGCACGTCAACGATCCCGTCCAGTCTGGACATGGCCGTGTTCATCGAGACAAGCGGTGAGTCCAAACGTATTGAACTGGTTTGGGTAGTACGCCGTATGTATGGTAGTACAGACAGGTCGAGAGGTCATTCGACATATTAACATGGTTGTACCGTGCGCTTGTTAGATTTGTACCCGAGGGAAGGAACTATGGAACCCTCCTCGCGTTTCCGGTGTGAAGGCAAGTGCCGCAGAGGAACCCTCTCGTTGAATTCTGGATGGGGGCTCCTCAGTACAGGACGCGAATCCGCAGGGCACGCGGACATTCCGAGCGATAACGACAATAGCGTTGCTGAGAACGAAGCCACGCAAGGGAATCAAGTAATATTGAACGCAAGCAGTGCTGCACGAAGCGACAATCAACACCTCTGCACTTTGCCCTACCCGTAGTAACAATCGACACCACGCCACAAAGCGTAGCAGTTTTGTTCTTTTTACACATTGCTGTGATCGAGGAAAGGGCCAGTTGGTCGACTTCCGGTCCGCGAACGAGAAACTGTGCGTCTTGAAGAGAAGGACATGGTGATTTCTCGTCACATTGGAGGGCAGTCACAAGCAATTCACAGCACCATCGTGGCTCAATACGAGACAGTGTGTAGGACATACTTAGACCTCGGTCTGGTGTTGGTTAGGGACCATGCAACTCACAGACAGATCGACGTGGTTCCGAGCCGCCGCTTGGTGATTGCTTCCTCTGTAGGCAGGTGTCGGAAGACGCACGTCGCCAAAGGCCAATTGTAGATTCGACAGCGAGGGGGAGTAGCACACTTGGGAAGCAGTGCGGAACACAAAGCACAAGGAATATCCTGGTTGATGCCCTTGCCCAGTGAATTTTTATGCCTTCTTGGCGATCATCATACATTTGGTTGCCGTGCAGCCTATCCGGTGCTACATAATTCGAAAATGTAGACTTGCTTTCCCTAGGCTGAATGTAACACGACTGCGTGCCCTTGCTTTACGGCGACGTGTACCAGTCGACTATAGAGGGAACCGTCTTGTCGCATGTGTACTACAGCACTTTTAATTGCGATTCCGAGGTGGGCAACAGTGGTGGCGCTCTATTGTGGTCGGCTGTGGCAAAAGACACAACGAGAACATCCAATGGTGTCCGAATGGCAAGAGTATTCGACGTTCTTGTAGCTGGACCTACTATTTAGCAAAGTTGTGTGTTTCTGAATAATGTATGTCCGGGTAGAGGATAGGAGAACATAAGAGGGCCTCCCCAGGAACCGAAGGAAATAAAGGTGGAACACAACCGACCTCGGTTGAACTTTAGAAGCCGCGAACAGGGCTATACCCGTGATAATCTCACGATGAAAAGATTTTTGTCGAGATGGTGTTGATTTTTGGTCTCAAGGACGCATGATAATCAGAACATTACGATTTCATTAGCAAAGCAAAGCAAAGACCCAGGCCTTATCCCGCCCCCAATTTCACTCGTCCGTATGCGCCTACTTTGTGCAGATCCTCCGGTCGTGTTATGGTACGATCTGGTCGGTGTCATCCACGGACGATCTGCTACTTCTGGGAATGCTGTCGCCTACACGCGTAGGCCAGGCGGGACGTGGACTGGCTACTACAACAACGGCAGGGTCGGCGAAAACCTGTCCGACTATGACGTACTCACCGCACGTGCGGCCTTGCTGCGTTACGCCAAGCGCGGTTAGACCTTGGGGTCGCGTCGTCGTCTGCGATGGACTACGACAATCTCACCTGTTTCTTTGCGGTACAAGAAAAACCGGAACCGGTGTTTTTGTGTTTTTCGAGCAGGCTGGGTTACGCTCGAAGCAAGTGGCGGTCTCGTCCTTTCGCGTGCTTTGTGTATTTTGGTGAATGAATCAAAACCACTGCTGGCAATGCGACCGGCACAACCGTGCGGCTAGCATACTCAGCTGGCGACACTTCCAACATCACGACGTGATTCTACTCTGCACGGTGCTCGCTCGCATCGCCGCCAGTCAGGCCATGTCACCGGGCGGGTGGTGCTACAAGCACGACCAACCTTGTGTCGAGGTTAAGCTCGTTCGGAAGAATGACAAGACAGGCCTACCAACGCGGCCTCCAACAAGCCACCACGTGGAACACCCATCTTTGAGTCACCGTTGTGTGTATGCACGCAGCAGGGCGCGCAAGCCAGAGGCTGTTCATGGCAAAACTTGAAAAGGATTGGGCACTCTATGAAAACAGCACTTTGTTGTGTACTCTTTGTGTGTTCCCGCTGTCCCTCGTTGTTAACACGAAATGCCAAAAGCTTCATGTATGCACCCATAGATTGTTCCACCTCGCCAGCATGACCAAGTATGCCACATGCACACCATCACGTATTCGATTAGGTTCGATTCGGTTTGCGATTATATCGTTATTTTGTCATGTTACGTAACAACGACAACACGAGAANTCACCTGTTTCTTTGCGGTACAAGAAAAACCGGAACCGGTGTTTTTGTGTTTTTCGAGCAGGCTGGGTTACGCTCGAAGCAAGTGGCGGTCTCGTCCTTTCGCGTGCTTTGTGTATTTTGGTGAATGAATCAAAACCACTGCTGGCAATGCGACCGGCACAACCGTGCGGCTAGCATACTCAGCTGGCGACACTTCCAACATCACGACGTGATTCTACTCTGCACGGTGCTCGCTCGCATCGCCGCCAGTCAGGCCATGTCACCGGGCGGGTGGTGCTACAAGCACGACCAACCTTGTGTCGAGGTTAAGCTCGTTCGGAAGAATGACAAGACAGGCCTACCAACGCGGCCTCCAACAAGCCACCACGTGGAACACCCATCTTTGAGTCACCGTTGTGTGTATGCACGCAGCAGGGCGCGCAAGCCAGAGGCTGTTCATGGCAAAACTTGAAAAGGATTGGGCACTCTATGAAAACAGCACTTTGTTGTGTACTCTTTGTGTGTTCCCGCTGTCCCTCGTTGTTAACACGAAATGCCAAAAGCTTCATGTATGCACCCATAGATTGTTCCACCTCGCCAGCATGACCAAGTATGCCACATGCACACCATCACGTATTCGATTAGGTTCGATTCGGTTTGCGATTATATCGTTATTTTGTCATGTTACGTAACAACGACAACACGAGAAAACAAAGTACGCCTGCACTACATTTCGCGATCTCCCCGCTACAATGAAACTCGACACGAAACATTTCATACACAATACAATTCAACCCGTACCGTTTCATTGCAACTGACGGCGGCGACTACTTGGTTAGTCCTTCCCCATACAAAAGAGCAAAGTCCCCTGAGCAACTAAGGGTCCCCTTCTCGTGCCTGCCCTATGCGTATGTTCCACGACTCACGACACGCGCCGCATACGTACGCAACACACGCTTACCACACAATGGATGGACCAATGTCTTTGCTTGATGAAGGGCCCTCCAACGCCGAGTACCGTGTCTTCATGATGCTCCGGACGAGATGTCTACTACCCATAGTCTAGTGCCTACCGCGTGGAGATACAAACCCACACGACAATAACGTCCCAGGGGGTGCCTTCCACCCCACGTGGCATCGTGACGGCAACAGAGGGTTAAAAACAGAGGGCGTTGCACCAACGAGAACCGAATCCCTCAAAGACATACACGAAACATATGTATCAAAGTCAAAGACGCGTCTCTACGACAGGGAAACACAAAAGCCCATTCTAAAACGCTTGGGACAGACAGATAGCCGCATACTCGTGGCTCTGAAGATGACCACCCAAACGGGCGCGACACCATGATTCTGTTCGCCAAATTCCCATATCGAATATCCCCCCTGTGTTCACACAGCGTGATTAGCGCACATCGTCTCTCGCAGGCAGTCGTTCTCACAAACACGTGGGCCACGGTCGCCGCATGAGATATCCATATTAAATTTACCCTCTTCTCGAACACCTCATCATGACGCACCGCTTTGTTTAGTACTCTTTTCGTGTTACGTTACGATAGTTTTCGTGCCCAACATCATCCCCGCATCGCTTGCTAGGTTGCAGCAACAGCAGCCGTACAATATCTCCTTGAGCTCCCCACCCGACAAGGCATTTACCCTCACGTGAGCGACACAAACCACGACCATATCCCTCCGTCAAGTACTGCCGCTGAGAATCGGTCTGGCTGGGTTCCCGGCCTATCTCACGCCGCACGAGCAAGAAATCCTCGCAACGTCTACGACTGCCGCTGCTGCCGAGGGGGTGCTACGGCAATGTCGGCTCTGTGCCCACAACCCCTCCTCTTCCACCGCCACCACCGTCCCACCCCCGACTCTCTACACCGGCCAGTGTTGCTCCGGTCGGTGCCGGCGATCACACGAACGCCTCAAGCACAACCCCAACCTTGAGCCCCGCCTCCCTGGATTCCTTCCTCTTCTTCCGGAGCTCGGAGTTGACCCTGGCTTGCTCGGCCTTTTTCTCCCGGGTCATCCACTGAGCCCCGTCGCCCCTCAGTCGACCGGAGGCTTCCAGAGCGCGGCGTGAGGGAGCGCGCGGCCTTCGACCGCTACCGCTGGCCTCCGCCTCCGTTTTGGCCGCCTCCCTCGCCTGCCTCAGAATGAGCATCTCAACAGAGGGAGCCATTCCATCCGACGGCCGGCTGGTCGGTTGAGGAGGCGGTACAATAGTGTCGGCGGGTTCTTTTACTTTCCTGGTCGGTTTCACCGATGGTTTTGCTGCTGGCGATTTCGTGCTCATCTCAGAGGTACCTGCGGCGGCAGCGGTGACAATGGCGCCAACGCTCGCCTCCGAGGCACCCATGCCTCCGTTCACTTTCGTTTTGTTGTCACGAATCTTCTTGGCACCTCGGTGGCCGCCGTCATCCTTGCTTGTGGCGCCTTTGTTGTCCTCCTTGATGCTTGATTCTCGGCGAGCCTTTTTCGCTCCCCTTTGGTCGGCGGTCATGCCGGTCATTTTCCGCTCCTCGTGCCCCTTCTTCTGCTTCTTCCTCTTGCCCTCGGTAGGTGCCGCGGGGGTGACCCTCTTCGCTTCGTGGTTGTTCACAGCTGGCGCTTCGCTGAAAAGGTCGACCATCGAGCCCTTCTTGTGGGAGAAGCAGTATGCAGCGCGCGCCGCCCCCGGCAGGCCGTAGATAGGGCGAGCGCCACACCTGAGACATTAAACGATTGCCACCAGGTTGTAGGGGGAAGAGGTGAAACGTTGCGAACGAGCACAACATGATATTTCGACAGCACTCGAAACACCTCAGCAAATAATATCTCCCCACGAACGAGGGTCAACATTTGTTTTTCGTCAACAACGTGCAACAGAAGTCGAGGTCTGTCGCCGTTGCATTCATTACACCGCTGCTGCTGCGGTGAAAATAATCTACGACCTCCATGATTTGACAGCCAGAGACTGAAAGACACCTCGACCTCAATCGCAGCTCTCAAGCACAACCGTGATCAGGATCCACCGCAACTCTGTGTTCCAAGAGAAAGCTTCGGTTTCATCTCTATGCGTTGTCTCACTCTGGAAAGAGGCAGGAGTGGTATTGCGGTGCCCTGCTTTCTTCATGTCTGCTTGATGATGTCCCCGGTCGGCTCTTGCCTGTAGCACGATTGGAGTTGTAGAGGAAAACCCAGCGTTGAGAACACCAATGGCGCAGAGTGAGTCACTAGGTGTTCCTACTCAGAGTCGGACTAGTGTCGGCTCTATGTGTCAAAATTCGAGTGACTACGTTGCATACAACCGTTATCCACTCCCTCCGTACGCTCAATGCCATGAGAATTGTGGGAGTGGTTTAGATCGCCAGGCTAACTGGTGTGTCATTGCTGAATGCATTCACAAACATCCAGCTTGTTGTATCACACATGCGCACGAAACAACAGCCGGTCAGAGCCACTTGCTGGTACACCCCCCAGTATCTTACGTTTCAACGCGTGCACCGAAGAAGAAAGCTTCGCTTTGGGCTTGCGGTGAGAGGGTACCGAGGAGCCGGTGCTTCCTGTAGAGCGCCGCCGCGGTTGGGCGGATGCCGCTTCCGTCCCTGTCAACCAGCCGAAGAGAGAAAGAAAATCGTGGAAATAGACGGCGACAAACGACAGAACGGTGATTAAGGGGTAGTTGCGGTTGGAAAGGACGTTATTGACGAGCCGACTGATTGGCTAATACCCGCTCTGCCTGCTCGAGAGCAGAAAGAAGTCCGAAAACATGTGGCAACATACTTTGTGATACATCCATTAGGCGATGAATCTTAATCTCTCTTGGTTAACGCTGGTCGGGTACCCGCCGGGTGTGATGGAACTGTCAGCCTGGAAATACGTGAGCAGGTTTGCTATCCCCCAGTCGAGACCGTCAGACTTGCTTGGAGCCGACTCACACAACAGTTTCCATGAAACGGATGGCAATGGTTCAGGGCGCGAGTGGACCACCGGTAAAAAATTCAACAAACGCCGCCGGCACGGCAACACCACCACCACTACGGAAGCAAGGGCATACATTGAAGTGGAAGACACGCGCCATGCTCTGTTCAATGCATTCTTCCGCCCTGCCCTAGGGGCCAAGGTTGAAACACGGGCGACACAATAATAGACAGACACCGCGCTCATTTTTCACCTGCAATTTCACTGCTGGCTGGGGAGGGGGGCACCGTCACTGCTGGCACTGGCACCGCCACCGCCGGTGTCCGGAACGCTACGGCAGCACAGCGGGAAAGGCATGGCCACCGTTTGAGAATGACGCGAAACACGAAAAGATGCGAAGTATGAGACGGCGCGGGCGCCGAGGGGCTTCTCTTCAACGATGAGAACGGTGTGGAACTCAAGGTTCAACCGTTACTATTTACCCTACGAAATGCTGGAGTAGAACGTTGTACGGGTAAACGACCGGGTTGGGGATGCGCGATCGATGCTATGACGTTGACCAAGCATCGGAAATAAACTATAGCTCGCGGTGGAAAGCAATTCGGTAACACGAAGAAAGAGAAGGCGTGTCCCGGTACTCTGAAGGCGTACCCACAACTCCGCAAGGTCTCCCCCACCCGATGACTTCGTTTCGGGATAGGGCTTGACTGAGAAAACATCGACGCCGATCGGAACAATTGCAGCACCAGCAGCACCAGCAACAGCGGGTTCACGGTTGTAACTTACCGTCGCCGTCACGGGTTGCCATCAGCAGCTCTCCGTGGCGGTTCGTTGTGTATTGACCGGCCCTCTTGTGAGCCTGGCACTTGCTGGGCGGGGCGTCCCTCAGGCCATACTTTGCAGACTTCGGGCACCCCGGATACTGTTCGGGATGAACACACGCGTAAACAGAATGCGAAAAGAGCGGTGATAACTGATCAAAATGTTTCTCTTGCGAGTTCGCTTTCACTTAGGGCACATGTTCGTAAAGGGAGGTATCACCTGAGGACATGAAGCTACTGTAGGAGTTTCATGTTTCGCTCATCCTTTCCGTTCCGGTCTCATTTGCAACTTGAAACAGGCACAGCACACATAAATGCACAAGCATAAAACACAACGATTCCAAATGGAACACCGGATTAACCTACTACTTCTCGAAAATGCAAAACAATTTCTTCGACCAAGAACTTGTCGGTCTTGCTATATGGTACCTCGATGTGCGCGGTGTAGGGCTACACACTTGCTCAGCACACTCCTCAAAACATACGGGCCTTCTCCTAGATGCGTCAACCGCGGAACACACAAACTACTAATGAAGTTAACGACTGCGTTTCATCCACGTCGTGAAAGTAAATGAAGAGCATCCACATTGTGAAGGTAAAAAAAGAGCAGCATCACCGAACACGTGTGTCTGTACCTCGCAGCGAGGAGCCGTCGGGGCCTGCAGCGTCTTCGGAGATGACGTGGATGTCGGAGGTGGCGACATGGAGGATGCAGGGGAAACACCGGGCGATAGCGAGGAGGACGTGCCGCGTGTTTCGTCTGCCGGGGCAGTTTTAGGCCTTGACGACATGGGGTTGGGGTCGAGGTCGGAACCTGTGCGGTGGTGTAATCACCAACACCATTTCCCGTCAGGAGAGGGACGGGGAGGAGGGTGCAAGAGGAGACAGTGCAGATGTTTGGGATCTGAGTATTTGTTAGGCATCATGGTGGGCGCCTGATCCACGCCGGTAGTACATTGTAGACCTTCATTGAACGGATCAGCTCAAAAGGCGCACGATGCTGAAGATGGTTCCTAAACTACAGTGTTTGCCTCGTTATATGCATTGACCAGGCCTGTATTGTTTCTCGCGTACGATGGCTGGGAGATCAGAGCACGCACGGAAGCAACTCAACTAATAACATCTCGCAAGCGCAAACAAGGGTGAATTCAATGCGCCCTCGGTTGATAGCGCTTGCGCTTGAACCTCTGTCGAGATCTCGACCTGCGCAACTTCTGGGCGCAGGTGCACGGCTGCCACGCGTGCTGCTGGTTCTGTCTCTTATGCCACTATGACCAGGCAAAACAGACCCCTAGGTAAGGGCACGAAGTACGTGACCTGGAAAGGAGGGCAAGCTGCGGAACATGTCACGCTAATAACAACAGCACCGATCATTCCGCAAGGGTGCAAGAAATTGCTGTAGTCCGGCCAACACAGCTGTTTCAACAAAGCCGGCGACGACCGGACCTACACGACCCCTTTGGGTAAGCGGCCTTTGCGGGTGCCAGACATTTTACCTCCTGGAGAATAGATAGAGATCGGAGACTTTGCCACCGTGCAGTAACTTGTCATTTGAAGGGCCATCGACAACTCCCAGAGAGTATTTCATTCTAGTCACGCCTCAAGCTACTCGCGAAGCAACCGGCAGCAGCATCTCATTCAGTCGTTCGGACTCAGCAGAGCAGCCTAAGCTCATCCGTGCCAGGCGAAATATCAAACCAAACCACGTCGTCATCGTTAAATCCTGTAGCTGCCCAATCAGTCAGCCTCTACGACAAACGAAACTTGAGGCATCTAGTGCCTCACCGTAAACAGAGGCCTTGAGGATAGTACCTGCCATCGAAGATGCCGACGTCAACAGCTTCTTCTGTGAACACCCGCCGGGCGAGTTGTTGCGCCGTCCGTGACTGGCGTCGTCAGTAGCAGCCGCAGGCGATGCCGATGGTGTCGGGGCGCTCGGTTGTTGCTCTCGTAGGGCCTTCTTCGAGATCGTGGAGGTGTCGCTGCCGCCCATGTGTCTGAGGCGGAGGGAAGTAGGCGGGTTTGCTGAAAGGCGGCGAGGCATGTTGAGCATGCACCTCCCTTTTAGAGGCACCCGAAACATACGCGCCAAAAAGATTTGCGATGCTTCCAGAACTCAACTCGAACTAGAACGTGACGTCAAAATGTGGAGTTCACATATATCGATTCAAAAACATATCACGACAATCCTCATGAAGGTATGCATAGGTGAGATGTCCCGTAGATAAGGCATGCCGGACAAGACGTCCAGGAATCATTTTACGTGATACCTCCGACCGCAAGCAGTCAAAATTGGAAATACTTGTCATGAGCCGCGGAGCGAGCGAAGCGAGCGATATTTTTTCCCTTCGTTCCCAGAAGGGGACAAAAGGCTCTAGTCTATATATCGGCCGAGGTTGCGCCGCGCGATACAGGGGCCCCAAAAATTGATTACGGGGAAGCCTATTTTGCACACCTTTGGGACCAGAACGAGATCTATGGGGCACCGATCGACGATCTGTTCTCTTCTGAGGAAGAAGAAAAATAGCGCGTTCTTCTCCACACCGGTTTCGTCGAGCTCCGAGAGCAGATGGCCGTGCTTCACCGGTATATGTAGCCTATATTCGTAGGAGATTTTGCTCCCCAACCCCGGGGTTTCTACGCGAAAAGGCGTGCACAAAAGCGGAGATCGCGCGCACGCGCGATTCAAACCAGGACAAGAAGCACCGACAGAGACGCAAGAACACCACCAACAAACGCATCACCGCTGAAACGCTGGTCTGAGACCAGCTATGAAAACCAGGAGGGGCCGGGCCTACACGACCTGCGCACCGTGGGTGTCCTGTAGGCACGCGCCATGTGTAACCTGGCGGGTGTGTATTGATGCTGAATGGGTCCAACCAACTGCGTCAAAAAGAGCAGACCGATGATCCCTCGAAAAATACACCTTCCGACAAGTCCAGATCACAGCTACCATTATCGAGAGACTCCGTCGAGGGCGTGAGGGTCTACTACTGCTGCTGCTGTGCGTCATCAGAAGGATTGTTCCCCGCGGGACCGGTTCAGATTGCGTACTTGCGCCGCGCTACTGACTGTCTTCGCAAAGAAAGTCGTGCCTTGCTAGTGGGTCTGCGAACATTGGTGTTGGATACATGTTCTGCATGATTTGGTGTCACGCAGATTGGTAAGATTGCCGTTTGGTAGGGGGCACCGCGATGAGTCACGGGGCCCCTCCTTGCTGTTGGAGCCGCTCTGTTTGGAGCGCTCCCTCTTTCGTCCGTGTGAAGGACGGTCGTCTACCTCTCGTGAAAATAATACATGACCAAAACAGTCTCACCCGATAAATAAGTGGCGTAGGCCGCAAACACGCTATAGAGTTTTTTGCCCCTCGAGAGAAGCCACAGTGGGGTGAGCTCTGCCGGAAACGAAGAGCGCACTGATGCGAACGGAGAACAGATCCGCACGCCGGTGCAGGAGGGCAGCGATGCGGAGCTTGCAAGTTTGCAACTGCAGGTTTCGCGATTGGCGGCCCTGGTGGAGTCGATAAAGGAGCAGGAGCCTGGCAGCGTCGTGGCGCATGCAGCCAGTAGCGGCGGCTGGTTTGCCGCCACCGAAGGTCAACAAGAGCCCCTGCAGCCGCACGGCGGAGACGGGGGATTTCTCCATCGGCAAACGAGAGATGGTGGCCAAGGACCACGGCAGCTGCTGGAAGGCGGCTGGGCCAGCAGATCGGGAGCGAACCCTGTTGGACCAGCCGGAGTGGGCCCGGGCATAGGACCGGACTACGGGGAAGCGAGTGGGTTAAACCCCCCAGGTGAGATACCCGTGATTTCGAGGAAGTGGAGAATTCCTCAGCGGCTACAGCAGTAGCCACATGAGAGCAACAGTCAATGCCCCGCGTCTCGAAGGGGAGTGTCGCGGCCATGGGTATGACTCGTGGAGAAAGTCGCTTATCCAAGTGGCCAAGACTGTAGGACTGGACGGCCAATTGATCGGCAACAACGAGAGATATGCACCTGTCGGCAACCCAAACGTGCCAAGCTCGGAGCTGTACCGCCTCCAATACACCAGCGACGAGGTCCAGAGGGGCCTCCAAGCGTTCCATTTTGTGACCACTGCCATCGTCACAGAAGCCGACAAGGCGATCG
This sequence comes from Ectocarpus sp. CCAP 1310/34, assembly GCA_902602495.3. Taxonomy (NCBI): domain Eukaryota; class Phaeophyceae; order Ectocarpales; family Ectocarpaceae; genus Ectocarpus; species Ectocarpus sp. CCAP 1310/34. The sequence continues at coordinate 12,278 of CACKRE030003470.1, forward strand.
TGAACAAATGCGAGACCGCAAAAGAGATCCTTGCAGAACTCCACAAAATCTACGATGCGGAATCACAGAGCTCGAAAAAAGCCCTCATGAAGCAAATGTTCAACTTCACGATCCCCACACACAGCAGCAGAAACCCCGTCGAGCACCTATACTCGATCGAGCTGCTGTTCTCGCGCCTACGCGAAAAAGGGCTCAACGCTGACGCACCCTTTGTACTCGTCCACTTCGTTGGTTCCCTCCCACCCGA
>CACKRE030003470.1:15400-53206 GCA_902602495.3 Ectocarpus sp. CCAP 1310/34
ATTTTGGTGGCTGGGTCTGACGAGGATTGCGAGGAGTTGCTTGCTTCTCTCAACAAGAAATTTCCCACCAAAAACCTTGGAGAGTGCGAATGGTTTGACGTGTGCGCTATTGAGAGAGATGTAGAGGCTGGGACTCCTAGAATCTCCCAAACCGCGTACATTGATAGCATGGTGAGACGCTTTGATGTGCAATCGACCGACCTCCCACATCCCCGCTACCCCTGGTGCCGACTTAGGACCGAAGCGAGATGACGAGAAGGGAGGGGAGTGGCCGGTGAGGGAGGCCATCGGCAGCATGATGTGGGTGTCGACGTTCTCGCGTCCAGACGTCTCGTTCGCCGTGCGTACGGTAGCGCGCCACGCCCACGCCCCGGCGAAGAGGCCCTGCGATGCCATCCAGAAGATCCTCAGCTACTTGAAGGAGACGAGGGACCTCGGCATCACATAACAACGGGGATCGGGGTTAGGGCTGGCCGTGTACGTAGACGCTAGCTACGCCGACACGGAGGATAGGAGTTCGGTGTCAGGGTTGGCGACGACGGTTGGAGGTACCTTAGTCAGCCATGGTATGCATAGCAAGACAGAGAGCATCGTGTCTTTGTCTTCGACGGAAGTCGAATACATTGCTGCCGGGGAGGGCGTCAAGGAGGCGTTGTTTGTGCGTGTTGTGCTTTCGTTTGTTGCCCCAGGGACCAGTGGTAGCAGCATCCAGGTCCTTGAGGACAACCAGGGGGCCATAGCGTTGGTGCAGGACCCCCTCAGCTCAGGTCGCACGAAACACATCGACGTGGGGTTTCATTTCATCCGCGGATTGTTCAGGTCGGGAGATATTTCGGGCAAGTTCGTTCCGACAACGGAGCAACACGCGGACCTCCTAACCAAGGCCCTTAGCAGGGCTAGTCTGCAGTATCACCGGCGAAAATTGATGAATTTGCCGGAGTAGCTGTAGCAGTTTCCAGCACTTGGGACAGGTCACGTTTTCCATGCGGGGAAAGGCGCACAACTGTTGCGGTCTGCAATGGCAGGAGTAGGGGGCGTTGGGAGACCATCGTCCGGGGAAACGTAGTTCCTCGCGTTCTTGTCTTCGCCTTGGCCTTTCTAATAAGTGCGGCCGTTGTGATCCGCTGTGATAGTGACGGTTTTTGTGGTGGTCGGGGATTTTTCGAAGGGTTTTGCCCGGACGCCGGGTTTCCCCTCTATATGTTACCATGTTGGTATTTTCTGATGTATCCAGGGACGTTCTTGCCCCATTGATGGTTGGTCACTTGTGCGAAGAACCAGGGAGGGTGTTCGTGGGTCTGCGAACATTGGTGTTGGATATATGTGCTGGATGATTTGGTGTCGCGCAGATTGGTAAGATTGCCGTTTGGTAGGGGGCACCGCGATGAGTCACGGGGCCCCTCCTTGCTGTTGGAGCCGCTCTGTTTGGAGCGCTCCCTCTTTCGTCCGTGTGAAGGACGGTCGTCTACCTCTCGTGAAAATAATACATGACCAAAACAGTCTCACCCGATAAATAAGTGGCGTAGGCCGCAAACATGCCCTGCATGCTGTTGTTGCTGCTGCAGGGCTTCAGCAGGTCCTCTCGGCGTCTCGCATCAAAGACGTCACATGACCATAAACGGCAATTTGTTGTTTTTGGTTCATGCTATCATAGACTGCTTCCTTGCACTTGGGCGGGAAGCTCGGAAGGCTTGAGACGAATGTGGCGGGCAAGTTGTGAGCCTAACGCAATATTTGCCGTCTGTCGTGTCACAATCCTTTGTCTAAGCTGCTGATCGTGCTACTCGACGGTGTGATGTGTGATACGCTCGCCGCCAGGGGAATGCCGCACATGTGTGCTTCTTCCAGATGCCCAGCAGATGCCCGTGTTTGTTTGCGTCCGCAGCGGGAAGACTTCACATTGTGTTTCTTCGTGCATGTTGTTGCTGTTGTTGTTGTTGCTGTTGTCTTCACATTAAAAACCGTTCCGATCTCTCTCTACCCAGTACCTTCGAATGTCCGTACTGATCCAACACTCGACGCGGTCGATTCCCGTGGTCGCAGGCTAACTTACCCTTAAAAGGTACACTCAAATAAACTGGTCCCGAGGGGTCCGCAAGTCAATGGAAATCAACGACAGATATTCTGGAGTCCTCCACTCCCTCTGCGCGCAATGCGAGGTATAACAACTGAGACTAGGAGTCACCATCACGGGCCGGAGAGAAAGAGGTACACCCCCTTGGTTCAATCTTGGTACTTCACAATCCAAGCAGAGACAAGGCCATCTGGCACAGAAAAACAGAAAAAAAACAGAGAAAAAGAGAACACAATAAAAGGAAACAGTAAGGAAAGAGAAAATAAAATGAAAAAGAGCGAGGACAAAAAGGGACCAGGCCGAAAATAACAAGAAATAAGAAATAAGAGACATGTGCATCAAAACGGATATGACAACCGCATGTAAAGTGCAAAATTTTGAACGGTGGCCGCACATACAACCATCGTCGCTCCCGTTGCACGCCTGCTGTCCCTCTGTGGTGCACGCGTAGCTGCACCACAAACGAATTCACGCTGGTGTGTGTCGGGATCCGTGCACAATCAACATCCCAGTTAAGACTCCTGCAAGATGTTGAGTCGCACCGCGCGGGTCATTACCCCCCCATACCTAGTACATATGTAGTCCACATGATCACTTTAGAATAGTCTGTGGGGGATCAAATAAATTTTTGGTTTGGGTTAGGGGAAGTGTCACCAGAGAGTAATCGACACCCCGCAGCCACTCACTCGTCATCAAGACCTACGTAGAGTTGTCAGCGGTAGACTACGGGTGTAGTCTATAGCCTTGACTTCAGTAGAATATTGTATGACTACCGAGAGAAGAGTGGCGGGCGAGCGGGCGAGGACGAAGCGGGCTCAGTACATTGGGGTGCGAAGCAACTGGGCGACACTGTTATAAAACATCATGATTCGCAGAGCCATTCGCGTCGAAGGAGGAAAACGTAACGCAAGAGATTGAACAGCGAAGCGGGGACAAGCGCGGCTAAACTACTGCACGCACTCGGCCGCCGGAATGGCGCCCGATTGGGCGAAAACGTGAGTTAGAAAAGATACATACCTCGAGAAGACGGCTCGGAAAAACCAAACGCGGCAGCAGCAAACAGCAGTAGCAACAAATCTGCCGAAACCCCAAGTCGTACTTCGAACGCAAACCCGGGCGACTACGGGTGTTTATCCAGTCTTGCTGTACGCATATGTCCTTTGGAAACACGCCGCATCTTTCTCCGAACAAAAAAAAAACGGGTGTGCGGAAACAGGCTCAGGGCCGTGCCCGCTCGGGCAACATTCTGCTCCGTTCATCCGATCGAGTTTGTTGGCCACAGCAGTCGAGAGAATGAATGATCTTCTCGCCAATGCTGCGCTGCTTGGCGGCAGGTGACCGTAACGAGCGGATTTGCGATTTGGGTTTCAACTCTTCGCCGGCTGGCGCACCAAGGTAAACAACAGCGAGCGGTAGGTAGGGCTTGATGCGCGAACGAGTGGACAAGACCCCGGTGGCGAAACTGCACGTGGCCGGGAGCATGGCGTCCCGTTACCTTGGCGCACTTGACGTGGTCACCCGATTCCATTTGAATGTATCAAATCGTTATTTAATTAACGCCCCCAACAGCGGTGAGCTATGGACAGCAGTAGTACGGGCGGTCTGTATCTGACACGAACAGAGAGACGAGGAACACCAGAGGGCACACATAGCATATCCCTTGTGTTTGCATGGTGCGCTGATATCGCATATGCAAGTGGGTGTACCGCGCCAGAAGTAAGCCCATCGCGATCAACAGTATTGCGTGGCACTGCTTCAGGTCTACGGCTTATAAGAGCCTTACTACTATAGGATACATGATCGGCCCACCCCCCCCTCCGTCGCAGTCGTTTTTCTGGGGTTTTCGCTCTATCGGTATGTAGACTATGAGACTAAACTGCTGCTGTAGACTAGTCATCAAACGCTGCCCGGGGACGCACGCCGCTGTGTAAAAGTTCAGCATGCTACCTGTCACTACCCGCTACCTCGTGAAAGTGTAGAAGCATCTACGTGATCACCTGAAGTTTCAGCGGCGTTGATAATTCTGGTTGATCGATGAGGGTGGATGGAGGTCCGGTGTAATGTGTGTGTGTCTGTTCTCTTCTTCTACACCAATAATCTAGAAAAACGTGCGGGGGATTTGATTGGTCAAAGAACGCAAGAGGGATCAGGTCCGTGGAGCACAGACAGGATCCAAAACGTGACACAAACCGGCGGGTGGGGGCGCGCTCGTGTATATCTACTGTAGCACAGCAGGTTGCGTGCTGGTTGCCTACTGCTGCTGTTGTGGGGATGAAACCAAGAGAAGGAGCCTTCGGCGTGCGTGCATGATGGCCTCCAAGTCTCACTTTTTCTTCCGCGAAGGGTTTGTCTTTCCTTGGAATTCAGCAGCACGGCGGTGTACTGCGACGTACATCATCATCTTGGTAGAAGAACTGGTACACCTTGTGCGGTGCTGGATGAGTCAAAAGCGCAATATCTCCCCCATACGGTAGCATGTGTATGGCCAAGCCCTTTTAGTGTCTACAATGGTTTCTCTAGAGGTTGAACATTACCAGTAGTCTAGTGGTCTAGGAGGTATCGTCCATACAGCACCTTGCTAAAGCAAAAAAAGTACAAGTACCTGTGGTTGCCGTGATACAACGTCCCCTATACATGGAAAAGGTTCCGACAGATAGAGCGCCTTATCTTGGCGAGACAGAGAAATAAGGGGGGGGGGACGACCAAGCAAACTACGCTAGCAAGAATTGGACTATGCACTGACTTTTTGTCCATGTGTTGCCGAAGTAAGTATCAACAGACAGACAGCCGAATTGGTGACGCTTTCCGGTGTACCAAGGCATTGCGTACAAAATTTATACAAAATGTGTCACCACCAACGACGACAAAACGTTCCATGTGTATACAGTCCTAAATGTATTCAGTCTTCTACGTACGTTGGTCGACCGGCTTATAACGAAGGAGATAACAACGGTGTCTCGTCGCCAACACGTACGTGCGTTTAATGTGTTGAGCGAATCATGACAAAAACGAGTTCACAGCAAGCAGTCATTGAATTTTCAACAATAGACGATACCGCACTGGCTCCCGCGTCAAATCTCAGTTGGTGGTGGTGGTGGTGTCTACGACCGACTTCAGGACAGGCTTGAGCAAGCGATGGAGAAACCACCGCCGAGTCCTCTGTGTTGCTGCGGGTGTATACCTTGTACGTATCTATGCCCGACTTCCATCTGCCCTCCCTCTGGATCACCCGTTCCGAAACCTCTCCTCCAGCTGCCAGTACGGTGGCCGCTCCTATGCGTAACGAATTCAACGACACCCGCTTAGGGCCCATCCCCGCTCTGTCGGCAAGGTGGCGAATGGTCTAAGTCGCTCCCCTGTACTTCCACACCTACACCGATTCCCCGACTCTAAACGAAGCCAAAGGAAGGCGCGTGTTCCGGCAAGGAATGTCAAGAGACGTTAATTCCACCATCGCCGCGACGGCACCGCCGTCCGTCTCCAGCCGAGAACGCGTGCCAAAAGCTTACATCCCGCGTACGCACAAGCACAGCACCCGCCTGTTCTTGATCACTTTAATGTCCTCGAAAACGTGATAGATATACTTGTAGCAATGCCAAGTGGTTGGTGATGGATGTTCCCATGGAATGAGGTAGAGCGGAACACCGGGTGACACGTATGTGTGGTACGTAGAATGGATTCCAGGGATGTACAAGGTAACCCTGTTGCATACGGCGTCGCCCCCTCAACGGGGCTTTGTGTGTGTATGTGGATGCAACTAATCACAACAAGTTTTTCTCCTCCTCGCAAGCCGAGTTGCCGATACCCTATTCAACACACGTCTTGCGACAAGCTACCCCCAGTTCGGATTATCCTAACAATACGAAGCTCCGCACGAGTGATCGCGTCTCACGTCGTCGCTGGACACCACTGCTTTGCCTCAGAAAAGAGCGCCACGTCCCCCCAGCACAGAGTTTCCTGCATGAGAAACATTAAGGAAACAAGTCCGAAGTAAATACTACTGTAACTAGAAAATTTATATAAAAGTGTACTGCGGTACTGTAGACTACCTGGTACAAAGTGTTCTTTGCTGCCTGTATAGAATAGCCGAAAATATTCGGACCCCATGAATACCTTGTTTAGAAGCCGAATCAAACCAATATCAAGTACAAGACTAGTCAACGCTAACGAGGCAAATGGTTTTAATTCGGCTACTAAAAGTTGGCACAACGGATCCTTCAGCGTATAACGTAAGCATAAACAGACTCAAGATAAGCCCAGTATCCAGCAGCTATCTCTCTCCGCTCTCTGCAAAAACTTCAACATATCCCTTCGATTTGAGGTAATCTCAATCGAACGGGGTAGTGGGGGGGGGGGGGNNTGTTGCCATAATTGTGTCGCTGTTGTTGTTGTCTTCACAATAATAACCGTCCAGGTCGCTGCGACGTACCTTCTCACAACCGAACTGATTCAACTGAAGCAGATGTTTTCCGTAGTAAAAGGCCAATCAAAGAGGGCGCACATTTCTAGAAATCAAAGATGAGGATACTGGTCCCTATCGTGTTCTCGACGCCAATGAGGATGCGGGTCCCTGTCGGAGACAGAGGCCGGTACTCTTGCAGTATTCTCCCACTGCCAAGGGTGGCTATTTCCTTTCGTGAAATGCAACGAGGAGAGGAAGGTAAGAAAAAGAGTGACCAGAGGGTCGAGAGAGGAGAGCCGGAGGCTCCCCGTCCCTTCCCTCGGCAATCGGCCGTGGACTTCGGAAAGGACAAATGTCCTCGGTGTTTCACTTGCCACTTCTCCCGATGGCAAGTTACCCCGAGGAATCATATCTCCTGCACTTTGTATGTGCACAAATGGTTGGTTATTTATTCCGACAGGTGTCCTCTACAAAAAAAATGAAAGAACCCAGAAAACCTCCAAACGCGAGGGTAGCAGAAAAAAATACTATCCGGGAGACGAGCCATCCCGGAAAACGAAAGAACAGAAAAACAGGTCCTATCCCCACGATTCAAAAAAGAGCCCATCGCTCCTGCTGGTCACGCGATACCACGCAAGACAAACATCAAACAAAGTTGAGAAGTCGATTATCACCAGTCAATCAAGACAGAGAACAATTATTCATCAGAACCACCCCTCATCCCATCGTTGTACCCCTGTTAGACCGAGGTGGTTTCGCCGCCGGGGTTACATCGGCCAAGCCATTTCCCACACACACATGATTCTAGGGTCACTCCACCGGAACAACACAAAGAATACAATAAAAATGGCCTCAATAACAACCTAGGAGCACTGAGGGTTAGCGAAAAATAGTATTGTAGGAGATGTGCGGCTGGTATTCCTGCCACCCCTATGATCAGTTCGGCACATATCTCGCTGCATGTTCTGCCATCTCCGTCCTGTTCTTCTCAACTACAGTCTCGTCCTCTAGCTGGGTTTTTCGACGCTTCTTGCCCTGTATCTCTCCCTCCGACTACTCGGTGGTCAGTCTTCTGTACGGCTCTATTACCGTCTCGTTTTTCCGCGGGTAGTCTGGCCGTCTCTTCCTTACTATGATATTTGACCATAAACCTCTCCGCTGCCTGTAGCACCCCCTTGTCCCACGGGAGCCCCTTCTCCGCCTTCGCTGAGAGAGTCCAACAGGCACCAAGTATCCCGGACGACCTCTTGTTGTGGATCCGGCTGTGGTGGCACCAAACTCTCTGAAGTCGTCCGTCAAGCATTTCACCCCATTCTCTTCCGGGCAATCCTTCCCTGTGCCCCCTCACCCCCCAAACACACACGTTTTTGCTCAGCATATCACTCGCTTCGGGAATCGTCCGTCCGGTTGTCTAACCCAAAGACAACCGGGCGGGTGGCTCCCGAGGCGTCAATGCCCCAGCGAACAGTAGTCGCCGTATCCACACGGTAGTCTCCACGCTTTGGCATCCGATCATTTCAGGAGAGTTCGGGCGTTGGAGAACTGCCGATATTTTGCCGCTCAGGCGGCGGTACACGATAATCCATTGCAAGAGACAGTGATGCATCCGTACAGCAGAGCCTCCTCGACTCTGCGTACAGAAGCCAGACTTCTAGCCTCCACGGCCACGATGCTGTCTACCTGCCGAAGAACCCCCCCGGTCGTACTTCCGGAGATACGCCCACACTGATCTGTTCCGGTTGTTGATCTTCTGCCTGAGTTCACCATCTCATCTGACCCGGTCACCCAGGTGTCGGAACTCCGCTGTCTGGGCGTAGTCTACTTCTGTCCCACTGCTTCGACCCCCCGTGGTTCCTGAAGTTGTGGAGGAGGCACTTTCTGCGGCTTCTTCTCCGGCGTTCGCATCAGCAGAGTTTCTGTCTCTTCTCTGTTATTGTCAGTCCAAATTCCCCACTTCCACGATAACGGTCATCATCGTCACCGGTCCTTCGGCCGATCTGGATACGAAGCCAATGGTCGACGAACGACGTACCCCAACCGCCCTCAGTAGTTGTTCCAACGATGCCGTTGCCCTCGTCCTCGTCCCAGTCTTCTTCCTCAAGGTAAACCAGATTCCCGAGGATGACGTAATCTTCGCTTCATCGTACTAGCATGCAGAATTGTTATTTTTTTGTTGAACAGCAAGTCGTCGAAAGATGGGAAAGACACCCGAGGTAAACGCCTTTGGAAAGGAAACAAACCCAGTCCGTCCCACTCGGATCGCAGACGGACAAGAACGACGGTTCGGACATCAATTACTAACGTGAAGGAGCTGTGTGTAGTATCCTTGCACCTCCTGGTCCGCCCGTCGACCTATCTCCTTGCGCAGACAAAGCAGTTTCGCTAACGAAATAACGGAAGAACGACTCATGGTACATAGGCTTTTGGTCAAACCGTTTCTTTGTCTTCTTGCAAACACCTCGGCAAATATCCAAGTTAGACAGCTCAGTATGACGACTCTGATTGATGCTAAGGAAAGTCTAACGTCGATAAAGTTGGTAGCTCTTCCGAGCGAGCGAGAGCCCCCGCATGGATGTCATTGCCCCTTCCCGTCCGTGCGGAGTGCTAAGCACTCTGCCCACAACGAACAATAGACTATAGCTCATGATGCGTAATCTCTAGCGAGGGAAAGTTCAGCAGCCCGCGAATATATACATGTGTTCGAGGTACTCCTCCAACCGAAGGGATGTGTTGAAGTCTTCACAGCAGTGAGTGGTGAATAAAAACGTTCTGTTCCACCACGTATTGGACAACTATCCACATGGACTACATCACTACTGACAGGAGGGTACTTTGAAGGAGCGAGTGACTTTTTTGGAGCACATTTTGTCCCGACTCTCCTTCGCTCGTTTTAGCTGGCAAAGAATAAGGCATGGCTGTCTTCCGCTAACTCCTCGGCAACGGGAGTGCCGAGGTACGCGGGGAGCAACGTAGTGTAGTGTGGGTGCTTGACAGGAGGGGTAGAAGGCTAATGGCGGGACGATATCGCAGGCTACGATACCGAAGTTGCGCCGAGTCGATCTGTCCTTGGGTGTGCGCTACTGCTGTAACAGGGGCACACGCGGAAAAGCGCCTCGTCCACCGGCGAATGCCACCGGGCAACCTAGAGCCTGGACGTCGAGACCACTCTCTCTCCAGTGTCTGTTGTAGAGGTATACATCTTGAAAACCTCATTTTTGACCCGATTGCGACGCCCTCTTTGCTCTGTGCCTGCCTGTGAAATCCCTACCCAATCTGGAACTGTCCGCTTCATCCAATCAAAGCAGGCGTGTGTTACAGGCGTCTGCAGCAGTCGACAAGAGTATTTTTCTGTGCGTCCCAAGGCCTTGACGCCTTAACACCTTGGCTGCGTATAAGGAAAGGAATACACCCGCGAGATGCTCCCTCCGCCCAACTCATCTCAGACTTGGCCACTGTGTTCATTTTCAAGTCTTGCAAACAGCGATCTCCGTCGGCCGTCGGCACGTCGGGCAAGGCAATGCACAAAAAAAACATGACAGTCCCGCGAAACCGAAACACCAAAACACGAACAATACTGGAAAGTCAGGACGTGGAAGAAGGCGGAGTGGATAGTTAGAAAGTGCCCAATGGGGTTGGAGTGCTCTGTTCGCACAGAGATGCCTTTTCTCCACACCAGAGACCGCCTCGTGAATCCCTCTCTCACATGAACGGGTCATACGAGTGTGAAGCATGGGCCCGACAATGAGACCTGCTTCGCATAGGATCGCTGCTCATCTCCCTGCGGAAAGGAGCCTCGAGGAAGTAATCCTTGCGAGGAAAATAACCGCCTCGGCAGAGCGGCAGTTCGCCAACAGCAGGTATGAGCGCTACACGTCAGCCGCCGGTGAACTCGGCCCTCAGCGTGGTATGCTGGCATCCCCATCGTCCCCGGCGAGCTTCCTGTCCCACCTCCCTTCCGAGGCGTACACCAGAGAAGTTTCGAGCAGGGTGGGGAGGCACCGGCGGGGCAAAAGCCTGAGACGGGCGACTCCTGGGCGGGCAGCCCATCGTGGGAGTACAGGGGGCGAGGGCTTTGGCCTATCCCAACAGCATTTACGACCTCTGACCGGCGTGTCGCCGCCGTCGACGGCACAGTCTGCTTTCAGACCGACGGACTTTGCCTTCGAGAGTCTGTGCCCGACGGTGAGGCGCTCGATGGTAACCTGACAATACGGGAATCAAACTTTTCTGCTCTGCGCCTGTTGTGTGTGCAACTTGTGCCTCCACCAAGTCTCGTGGTTAGACCATGCCATTGATTTGCAGACAGTGACCGAGTACTTACACACCGTCCGCCAGTAAAACAAAGCGAATGATGAACACAACGCTTTCTAAAAATTTCGTTTGGTTGAGAAACTCGTAGCCAGGCTTTTTATGTTTGGGACTAGCAAGTGGTAGTTGATGTTAAGTAGAATAGTTGGTAATGCGTTCGATATCATCCTACTGCTGTAGATAGACTACGCTGTCCAAATTCGCAGGCTGCATAAGGTCAAAATACCGACTTTCACAAACATGTAGGGGTAGGGTCGGAACGCGGCCGCGCCGGAAGGTTGGCAGCTGGAAATGTACCCCATCCACTTCCACGCGCGGTTTTCATTTTACCGCAGACCAGCAGCCGGAGCCCTAAACGCGGGGATGGGGTGACTGCGTGGGGATTTAACGGAAACGACGAAGCCAACAACAGCGACAGCGACCTTGAGACCAACGATCGCGTCATTTTTCTCACCGACAAATGCAACGCGCTAGCGAGGAGGCTGCAGCAAGTCGAGGCGCAGCTGTTGAGGGAACGCCCTGACGGGAGGGAACTCCTGAAGAAAGAAGCAGCTTCATCGTTCTCACCGTCAGTCGAATCCTTCTGCAATAAAGACAACCGCTGTAGCAGTCCGCAGCCTCCTGGTTCACGCGCATCTACGGCAGATCCCCGCTTCTCTCCGAGAAACTCCCGTGGGTCTTCTCGCGCATCGTCGCAAGCTTCATCCGCGGCGGCCTTCGGAGGCCATGGTGGTCGCAGCGGGAGAAAAAACGACATTTCTGAGGGAGATCTCGAAAAAAGGGCCGGAGCGTACCCGACACCGAGGACGGCTGAGAGCAGCATCGACCACAACATTAAGACCCACACTTCAGCAGCTCCACTAGGAAGAGGAAAGCTGAACGCGCATTATCAGCACAACAATGATCCGCACGTCTCCCCCAGACAAGGTCGGGCGATAATGGTGCCCCCGGACGTTGTAAAAGCAATAAAGGAAGGAGACAAGCCACGAAGGGACAGTGGGGTAAAGATGGACGCTGATGCCCTTCATTGCCAAAAAGTAGAGAAGGAGATCGCCGAACGCTTTGAGGTCGTGGCCGGCGGTATCGAAAAGCTCGAGGACGTGTTCAGTGGCGCGGCGCAGATACTGGAGCACCGGGTCCGCGCGATAACGACCATCAGCAGGTGCTCGAACGCGGCTTGGGGGTGGACCAACAAAGTACTCTCTTCAGTATTCTCCATTGTCCATACCCATTGCATTCCAACTATACTGCGACATTGGCAAGGCTTACTGCTATCCCAGGTGCTTTTTGTGGAGCTAGCACGAGCGCTCCACCGACGTGCACGACGCGTACAGAGCTCAAATGGTGACGGCATGGGGCTTCTCCCGTATTGTGTGCATACCATGCGTCGTTCTGCAATGCAAGGAGCACCACGTCGAGCGCCTTCCAAGGCAGAAGCTACATAAATGCACAGGTCTGTCGAAGCCCTCTTGCCTGAAGTTCTCCTTACTGCTCCCAGGCTCCCTCTTTGATGTGCATCGGTTACGTATGGTCCAAGCCCTTTCTCGTCCAATCCTCCTTGTCGCGTCGTGCTCCAGCGTCATCCGCATGTTTCTGCAGAGGTGCCGATATCTCCGAGGCAAGGAAGCTCTCAGGGCTTGGCGGACCAACAACAGCTTGCGCGTGCTTCAATGCATGCGTCGTGAAGTTTTTCGACAGAAGAAGATCGAGGCTGGTCTGGACAGGGTGATTATAGCACAATATATAGCACATCACTTTTTTCACATGAAAAAGGAGGAAACGGGAACGGGGAGGGGGAGGTACATCAATGCATCGTCAATCGAAGCCATGTTGCTGTACTTGGTGACGAATCCGTTCGACAATAACTTCCAAAATTTCAAACATGTTCTCACAAGCTTGCCCAGGAGCTTGGATGGAGATTTGTGGCGTGTCTGTAGCCCGACAAGGTTCAGGGTTTGCAAAGCTCATTGTTTTTTACTCCCGGGGCTAGCCCCGTCTTTCGGTGTGTAGCGCTTCGGGGAAATCGTGATTTTCAACCGCTGATTCTAGATAGTCAGTTGTCGCTGTCGATGCTCACAATACCCCGATAAAGTGCGTTCTTTTGCCTAGCTATGTCTGACGTATACTCATTGGTGAGCGGGTGAGCGCGTCGACGCTGTTGAAAGAACTAAGCGCACCGACACTCACAGCCTATTTAACAGACTTCCGGGTACTCGGCCTCGCCCACACCGTACGTCCCGCCCCCTCTCCTACCCACTCCTTCCCGGTACACCCATCACCTCATGTCGCTTGATCCCTGCCAGCTGCGCAATCGGCGTCACCTGTGGTTGATATCGAAAATTTTCCGAATGTGGTCTACGGTCATCGGAGCCAACGAGCAGCGCAACTACCGGCTCAAAATGTTTGAGGAGAGAGTAAAACGCCGTCAGGTACACGAATACAACAGTGTCAACAGTGTCGCTTCAGGACTTGCTCTCTTGGAGGGTGACCTAGATTAAAGTCTGCGTGTCGGAACGACTATGTGGACGATTAGGTTTTTGGGCTGCTGGCTGGGCAAGTTGATGAGCTTTCCATCTTTTTGCTTTCCCATAGCGAACGATTTGAATGCATGTGCGATGGGAGGATAACGTGAGGATTGGGATGAGTATCTCAAAGCGCGGAGGTGTCGATGAAAGCGGGAAATTCTTCGCGGACAGTAATGCGCATTTGATGGCTTTGTCGACAGTCCCTCTTGCCTTTCGCCAGCGCTCGCCAAGCCCGTTGTCCTTTCCCCCCCCCGCACCTCACATGACACACCCCTTCAAGCTTGAAAATGTATCAAGGTTCGTTCATGCGTGCTTCTGCTGCTGCATAATGATGATTCCGTCGTTGCCCTTGCTCTCGCACCCATGCACAACGAACCGGTGTTCGCGTCGATGCTCGCCGCTGGTGTCAATCAACACTAGCTCTTCGATCTCACGAGAAATGTGTTCCGTGAGCTCAAAGACCAAACAATTGGCCCGTCTAGTTCCAGGTGGGGGTCACGCGAACGCCAGGAGACCAAAAAATGGCCAAACGGTTTGCACACAAACAATACTGTCCCATCTTCAAGGAATGTGTTTTTTTGTTTTGAGGATACATCTCAGAAGCTAGACCCAACCAAGTTCGCGGTGTTAAATACTGTAGTACTCAAAACTTCCGCCATCGTCGTCGCAGGCGTGATTGAGCGGCCTTGCTATTCTCTTGAAACAAACTACTCTACTGTGAAGAAGATCGCTTGAAACAGACACATGCGGTACCACGAGGACTCTATCGTGCCCTGCCCTCTAAAGCAATAACTCTACAGGTCAGGTTGATATCTTCTCAAGATACGTGAACCGTGTTTTGCAGAGCGTGTGTCTTCCGAAGATGTTCGGGTAAGCACATTGTTCCAACAGCACATCTAGACAAGAAAAAAGAAATTCGTTTTTTTGCGTTGCCACCCCACATGCGAGAGTGGGCGCAATTTTCTCAACGGTCGTCCGGGTGACTTGATGGATGTCTCCGTTCGACCAGAAACAGACGTGCAAAATGCACAGAAACACAAGCACCACATGTCCGTGCACAACCTATGCTTGTACTAATAAAAAAAACGGAACGTAGGGAGTTGGCCAGGCGGGGGCTTCGTCGTCAGCAAGAAGCAAGGGAAAGGGTTGTCAAGAGGGCGGTGGCCAGGGGAGAGCTGGGCCTGTATGTCACGGATGCTATGGTTCGGCAGGAGATGTCAAGACAAGCCGTCGAACTCATGCGTGGAAAGGTAGGGACAGAACCTAAACTACTTGTTCGAGTACCGCTCCTGCTCTGCTCGGCCCCGCTGCATTTTGTAACCCGGGGCGATAGAATACTACGAGCACATCTAGGCTTTGTAGAAGTTTCAAGTATGGACCGCCTTTCCTGAACAGCTTCTGTGGGGGGTTACTCCCACGACGCTTATACAGCGGTTGTTCTTCTGCCGCTACCTCACGGAAGGAAAACGCTACAGAAAGGCGGCACGTTCGCAATATTTTAGGAAAGCTGCTACAGGGGTGGTGGTGTTGCCGTGAGCATGTTCCCGTTGGAACCTTGACCAAAGTATTCCCCAAACATCGCAGGGACGCGGCCCTGTGGTATTGCCTGTAGGCCCCCGCAGGATGCGAGCAACCGCGCGAGTAAATATTCGCGGGACCGAAGGCCGAATGAAATCCAACCGGTATAGACGAAGGCATCGGAATTACGTACCAAAGAAGCGATCCTCGATTCCGCACCCCCCGTGCGCTCCCGCCCCCACGCCCGTACGTGTCTATCGGCTGGGCGGCCTCTCTTCTTCTGTATCTCTATGCCTACCAAACTACTCAAAAAGTGTTCAGAGTCTCGAGGCAGCTTTTTGACAATCTCACCCTGTGCCCATCCCATTCCCCCCCATCATCGGCGTTGTACCTTAACAGGTGGGAGTAAACTTGTGTCGATCGGTGTTCACACGCCTGGGGCAGGCCGTAGTTCTGCGCAAGAAGAGAGAAGTTACGGCGAGAGCGCACTTCAAACGCTGGGCTACAAGGCAAGCCGACTTAAGAATTCTGTGCGCGGGCCAAAATCGCTTCTTCTTGAACGAAGAGCTTGGATCGTTTAGCTGTTCTTTGCATCTGCTGCATCTAAGACTCAACGATTTTCGAGCGTGATGACGACCACTCAACGCACACAAGGTACAAACCAATAGTTCGAGACAACCTTAATTGATCGAGTCGTAGCATGTTGCTTAAAAATCATTTTTTCACCTACCCTTTCCTCCCCTTCCGCTCTCCGTTCCTACGCGACTCGAAGACCTTGCGCTCGAAACGTGCCATCTCTATACTCTGCTCCCGCATGACTGGTAGCACAATATGTGCTGAACTTCTTCCCGCAAGGCTGTACTTCGGAGAGATCGACCTCTTCATGTCACTCGTTGGCCACAGCATTTCACGGTGCTTCGCTCTTGACCCAATTTCTCCCCTCTTGTTCTGCTGTTCCCTCGCCATCCACACACCTTGGCGCATGGCGTGATTCCCTCTACTTGCCTCTTCCCTTGTTGCCTTTGTCCTACAGGCGGGTAATCAAAGGCTGGAGAAAATGGGCGGCGCTCAAGGCCGAGGGCATGGACAGGAAACTCATGACCGGTTATAGAGGCGGGTGAGAGACAAGCACGGAAAAGGTGCACGCAGCTGCGGTGGATGCTGCTATTGCTGCCCAAGCCGGGGTACTGTCTTAACCCCTCTCCTCCTCCCCACCATCCTTGTTGTCTCGTGCACTTCGTAAACCCGAGAGTTTGGTTTCGCCTGCCGTACATTATTGTTTTCGTTCTCGAACAAATGTTGCAGATATTTTCACCAAAATTTGAGGCTGCTATGACTGTATATGGCTTGGTTTCAATGAAGCTTGTGCCTACATCACCAGGCTGTCAGGGTTTGTTGCTCTTGTCCCCTCCCGCTTGCTCGCTCTATCGCATAAGCCGAAACAATGAACAGTATGTCGAGCTTCTTCCAGAAAGGTCGACTGGCATGGAGTAACTAAATGTGTGGACCATCCGTGCGTGCTTATTACTGTCGAACGACACCCGCTGATAACGTGGGAACTACAAAACGACGACGACAACAACGACGGTGACAACAACGACAACCCACAACATCAACAGTGAGAGACTTCGGTGCAACACCCACAAGGTAGCCGCCTTCACCCGGCGGCGGGAGATGGTCGGGGTGTTCCTAGCATGGAGCAGGAAGAGCGCTCAACTTGCCATGTACGTTTTTCCTAGGGTCTGGCTCCACTGCTACGCTCCTTTTTCCCGCCAAGACTCGGTGATATTGGCCTGTGCCCCTCCAGAAAACTTCCACAGCACGCTGCCTTGAGTCTGCTGCCGATTGTGGCATCGTAACGCATGCAGCAGGACATGGCTCCGTGCGCTGCCAACCTGGCGTGAAACGTGTGCGTCACACGCTGAATTCATGCACTCTTTGGGGAGACATTGTCGACCCAACCCATTGTCACGCTGCTCTTTTTCGAACGTACCAACGCACTAACTCCCTTGTCGGCCGTGTAATCCTTCGGGATTTCCAGTATACCCTTGTCCCCAAGCACGAATTACCCGGGGGCGTTCTCGAGAAGTGTGTGGTGGGGGTAATATGATATGACGTTATGTGGAGGACACCTGTCGGAATAAATAACCAGCCATATGTGCTCATACAAGGTGTAGGAGGACATGATTCCTCGGGGTAACTCGCCATCGGGAGAAGTGGCAAGTAAAACATCGAGGAGATTCGTCTCTTCCGAAGTCCATGCCCGATTGTCGAGGGAAGAGACGGGGAGCATCAGGCTCTCCTCTCTCGATCCTCGGGTCACTCTTTTTCCTGCCTTCCACTCCTTATTACATCACAAGAAAGGAAATAGCCACCCTTGGCAGTGGGAGAATACTGCAAGAGTACCGGCCTCTGTCTCCGACAGGGACCCGTATCCTTAGTTCGCATGAATTCCTTACGTTTATTTCTCTCGTCTCCTCTCATGAGCGAGAAGAGTTGCACAATGTCTTGTCAACAACAACAATAACAACGTGTGCGGGTATCCGGGTGTTCACCTCTTGTGCGTGGCCCTGTCGAAAATGAAGAGCGACTCGCATGCAGCGGAAGAAGCTGACACAAGTGGTGATGGGGGCGTTTAATACGTGGAAGGCCGAGACCCAAAAGAGCAAGCAAGTTAAAAAGGTGAAGATCAAGATCTATCGTGAAGATCAAAAGTAAAACGCGGGCCCATGCATGGTACCTTGTTCACAACTCGGTAGGTGCGTGCGCCCAATTTTTTCTAGAAAGCGTGTCAACAAAACACATATGTCACGTAAATTGACCAACGGCAAATGGTGTGGAAGGTTTGGTTATTTAGAGGACGTACTAGAACCCAACGCCTGTCTAGCGCGTGTGTGACATGTCCTGCGCTTGTGTCAAACACGTATGTACACCATACTCACTGAACCC
Source organism: Ectocarpus sp. CCAP 1310/34 (assembly GCA_902602495.3). Classification (NCBI taxonomy): domain Eukaryota; class Phaeophyceae; order Ectocarpales; family Ectocarpaceae; genus Ectocarpus; species Ectocarpus sp. CCAP 1310/34. The sequence goes on from CACKRE030003470.1 coordinate 33,177, forward strand.
ACGATTCATACCAACATTATTTCATGAATACTTTTGTTTTGTGGTAGTTTTGGGGTCGAATCTTGATTGTGCGATGACAAGCGCCTTTCGAGCCAAACCTCATGTGGCACCTACCTTCATCTAGTTTCCTCGGTCCCGGGCAGGCGGCGGTACCCCTTTACTTTTGTTCATTCGCCGCGTGGTCAACTCTTCTTTACTATCGTTCCCACCAAAACATGCAACATGGGTTCTGCGAGCGTCCTATTTTTCTGCTCCTGTTTGGGTGCTCGTTTGTTGGTTCACTCACCAGATCGCGGTCGGGATGTGGGCCGACTTCTCTCTCAAGGACCTCGGAGAGCCCTTCCGCATGTGGTACATCTACGCTGACTACTCCAAGAAGCAGACCAAGGAGCACGAGCGGCTGCTCAAGCTCCACCGGCGATATAAGAACAGGAGAAAGACCCACATCATCCTCAAAGCATGGAAGCACCTCGTGAGTTTAAATTCCTCAAGGACAAGGTTACATAGCACTTCGCACCAGCAGCTAAAGGAAGGAGTTCACTCCTTGAAGAACGTGATATTTTTTCTCCGTGCTCGATACTGCAAAACATCTGATCCAGCAAACGGCTGGTTGAGGCAGAGCGAAAACAGCTAACTATTGGTCAATCGTGCAAGCTCCTCGTGATATCTCACTCTCCATGTTTGTCGTTTTGCTTTTAAGATCACAGACTACGCTGTAGTTGCCTGGCCATTGAGGCCTGTGTGCGTCGCTCTACCAGCCTGTGTGTGATGTACGTGTCTTCGATAACTCGGCGAGAGAGGGACGAACGGGGGCGAACAGGCAAAGGCTACTCAAAATGCTACAAGCCTGCTTTTGCTTGATTCCCTTGCTCCCGGCTGCAGGTTGTAGGAAAAGGGTTTAAGGTATAAGAGGAGTGGGGAACGGAGCCCAACACCTCCGAAGACATGCCTCCTATTACAGTGAGTGCCCGGGAATAACGACACATGATCTCTTGGCAAAAAAGTTGAATACGACGGCATGAAAAGCGTGTTTGTCTCTTTTTCTCAGGCCGTCTACGGACGGATAGAGGGTATGTACACCAGGTCTCAGCTGATGTCGTCGCTGGCAGAGCAGAAAGATCACACCCTGCGGCTCGTAGGGAAGGTGGACGAGTTAGCGGGTGGCCTCGGAGACATGGAGGTATGTGTGGAAGGATGGGCTGCACAATATTGGGAATGCCATATTGAGAATGCCATGGACGTATGTCCCAGTGAAAAAACAGCTGCGGATTATTGTTGGGTATGCTATGGACGTATGATCCGATAACCAAACAGCCGTGGGGCTCGTTCGATGATTCTCGCTACATCGTTCGTTCAATTCAATTGGTATGCTGAGGACTATTCTGGTGCTTGCGAACCGCCGAGAACCGGCGCGAGATCGTTTCGGCTATTTTGCGTATGGTCGGGTGCGTCCCGAATTTTGTCCGGGTTTCACTTCTTTGAGGCCACCTTCTCGAGGGGCAAGGGCAACCAACGGACAACGGAGTGTCTGCCGGTCGGTTATGCAGGAAACGGCGGAGGTTGCTCGGGTAGGCAGGGACAGGGGTGAACGAGGTTGCTGCCCTCACTTCCTGCGGACCCTTGCCCTCACATTGTCTTCCCACACTAGTCACCAAAACCGACGCATGCCCCCCTCTCCGCCCCTTGCCGCTAAAAAAAACAGGAGCTAGCCATGGAATACCGCTCCCAGATGATCATCCGCCAGAGGGAAACTACTGAGCGCGAGAACGGCATGGACCGCCAGACGATGGCCCTGCACCACGCCGAGCAGGAGGTCGTGCGGTTGCAGAGTCTTCTCGCCTCCGCGGCCGAGGCTGCGCCCCACATCTGCAAGGCGATCCACAAAGTCGCGCCGGGGTTCGACTTCAAGGAACGGGGTTTGCAGGTGAGCCGTGTCTCCAGAGCTGCGTGCGCTCTTTTTGGTAGCGTTAACCGCGTCTGTGTACCGGCTGACAGATGAAAATACGCCTGGTTGAGCGGGTAAACGTGCGTGCGTACTTAGTATCGAGGCGCAAAGCTGACGGACCAAGGTCAAACAGTCGTGGGCGTCGACTCAATTCCAGACAGCAAATATTTCCTTTCTTGAAGGTGTCTCTGTTGTGTTAGTTAGGCTTGCCTGAAGGCTCGAGCAAAGCCAAAGTGCGGGCGGATGGATGCAACTTCCATGCCATTGGCGGTGCCCCCCTGGTGTGTGTAATACCTTAAGAAACACCAAGAAGAGCAAACTTCCCCAATACAGGGCAACACTGTTTGTTGAAGAAAGAAAGAACTGGTGTTCAGACACTGCTCCGTACAGAAAGTGTCATTGCTGACATCCCCCCGGTCGCGTGCGGGCTTTTCTCGGGCCACACATCGGAAAACCTCTGGTTCTGCCTGTCGATTGAGCTCCATTTTTCCTTGTCCCGACGCACGAAGCTTTCTGCACAAACACGTTAGTGCCATGCAGTTTTGTGCAAGTTTGACGACGCTGCCGCATGCCTGTCCCAGCCGTTCACGGATGCTCGCAAGGAGGCTTTGGAGGTGGAGACGGAACAGCGGGTCCAGGAGTTGGTCGCCCAAAGAATGGCGTTGCAGGTGGGAGGAGGGGATCAGGAGGGAGGGGGGCAATGCTGTTGTTGGTTGTCACTTCTGCTTGGCAGCGTCACTGGATAGTTGATAGCCCATACTTTGTGGGAGATAACAAGGACGACTCGTGTTCCTTGGAAAGACTCCCGTCCAAGATTTCGCCTCGTAGGAAGGATCGGAGGAGGTTAAAGGAGGTCTACCCTGTAGCGGTAGCGCAGCACCACACGCGATAGATGCGATATGATATACTTGTAGGGCAAGCTTTGTGTTTACAAGTATAGGAGTCATGTGTGCGTTTTGCGGATACAGAGTTATGAAGTGTGTACAAGTGAAAATTAGGAGCCAATTCAAGAACATGCGAACGGGACGGGACGGGGGGGTCAGCTGTCCCTACCGGTCCAAAGAGGTATGTTCTGTATCGTCGTCCTGGAGAGTAGCTTTCTGTCGACCTTTCTGCAGGGCGAGTTTCGCTGCGAGATAAAAAAATTGGAACAGGTACCAGTATTGTCACTCCTTCTCATTCCCATGACCTGATGCACAATCTCTCCCGCCCACCGCCCGAAAGCAGGCGGCCGCTGCGAATGGTCGTGAGCACGCCAGTGGCCGACTCGCTGGAGCACCTAACTCGGCAAGAGGCATGGATTCATCGTAAGATGACTTCGCTGTCGGCGATTGCCCGCAATGCATACGGGCCTTTCCCGTAGAAACCACAAATCAGGCCGGTCCTTGTTTGCTCGTATCGAGCAGGACTAGGTGTGCCGCAGGATTTCGCATCGTTCTTCCTTGAGGCTCGGCACGTTTATGAGTTTCTCTACTCGCAGCCCAACGTTCTAGCGTAGTCCCGATTTTTCAAGTCAGAGGATCGAAACTCCACATGACGGCAGCCTACAATACAATTTTTTTCTTGAGCGTCGAACTTTCATTCTTTCAGCGGGGCTGCGGTCGGCCATTAGGGAAAGAAAATGACTACTATGGTAGGCGGGTGAGAGGGGGATAGGAGGAGATGAGGCAGGGCAGGACCAAAGTTGTTTAGATTCACACAATATTAAATTCTTGCAGAATAGGTGATAGGTTGTTTAGGTTCACACAATCTTTAATTCTCCCAGAAAAGGTAATATGCAAATGTTGCGATACTTCTGTCAGGTACCGTACCCCCGATCAAGTAGCCTCCCGCTCGTCCCGAAATACCCCAACTAAACTCCATCGCCCACCCTCTCGACCTGTCGTCGACGTCGCCTCTCCTTCCCCCTCCGCGAAGGAACGCCAGCGCGAACTCCTCCGAAGGCAATGTCCGAAAAGAACGAGCAGCGGCAGCACCCGTCGTCATCACGGCTGACGCTAAGACGCAGGCGTGGTTACCGGCGGACCCGGAGGCGGCCGCGCGGGCGGCGGTCGCCGCCGCGGCGCTGGCGCAGGCGAGTGGCACGCACCTAAGCGTAGTCTGTGTACGCAGCGTAGTCTGTGTACGCATGTGTAACGTATGGAGGGGCGAGAACCATGCCAATTCGACGATGTGGTACTGGGATGTGAGCCTCCGGGGAATATCCAACAACAATGCAAAACGAAAGCCATGACCCTAAAAGGGGTGAAGGCCAAAAACTCTGTCTGTCGTTCTTGATCCTGTCGGCTTTCGCTACGAGGTTTGTTGGCGGACTCCTCTCTCTCTCAATCTCACACACAGACAGACACACACACACATGTAAGACTATTTGCTCTCTCTACTCCATGCTTCTCTCCTCCATTGCTGTTTTGTCTATCCCTTGTCCTCCTGTTCCCTTTCCGCCTTCTTCGTCGCTACCAAACGAAACTTCTCCTTGCCATCATCATCGTCTTTGTCTGCACTACTACTGAGATCCCAACCTTTTGGCCGTGATGGAAATTGGTCGATAATGGCAACGAGGAGAATACGTTTGGTAGCGACGAAGAAGGCGGTAAGGGAACAGGAGGACATGGATAGACAAAACAGCAATGGAAGAGGGGAGCATGGAGTGGAAGAGAGCAAAAGTTTCGAGCCATATGACCTTCCCCATAACAAACGACGCAGGGCTAGAGAAGAACTACCGAAAAATAGCTGCAAGAATGACGATATGAGGGTGATGATGGTGAAGCAAGGAGAATGATGGTGAAAGCACTCCAAAACGAACTCGAGTGCAAGGTAGCAGCTTCGGTAGACACGTGCATTTTTCTGCTGTTGCTACCGTTTCTGTCTTCAATCCCGAGAACAGCTTAGCCTTCCCTGTGCCGCCCCCTCACGGGGTCCCACTTCATGGCATTCACAAGTTGTTTGTGTTTTCAACCTCACCGAGACTGGCGTCTTTTCATTGGTCAGTCGGTTGGCGCGCGCGGTCGATGCTAATGAGCAAGACGCATGTTTCACTCTCTATTCGCTATTTTTCACTCCCTTCCACTCTTTCTTTCACTCTCTCCTTCTCACTGCATTTCACTTTCTACGTTACGACGGGATGGGGTGTGAACCTGTTGGTATTGTTGTACCCCGCAGATGCCAGATAAATACAACCGAGTTAACTGGAAGCAGCACTAGCCGCACGTACCGAATGCATGTGCACGGTCTGGCACCAAAGACATGCCCCAGCGGCAAATCGCACGCGTGGCGGCGCCCTTGGGTGCCGGCGACCTATAGACTATACCATCCTTCAAAACAGCATTCATGTGACTGTTTTTGTTGTTTGATGCCGCACGATCCGCTGCGTTTTAATCGAACAACAACAGGGAATCGAACCGCCAATCCTACCGAAGGAATTAGCGAGGCTTGACCGCGTGGAGTGGGTGCTGCGGCGCACGAGCGCAGCCGAAGTGGGGACGCGATTGAAGGCACAGAGAGAAGAAGGCGAGAGGATTGAGCGCGGTCATGGCGGGCCTGGGAGAGGAGGGCATGGCAGGAAGGGGTACAGGGGGGTAGGGGGTTCGAGTGGTGGTGATGGTTCGGGTGGGATCAACATTCAGATTTGTGGCGATGTAAATGGCGGTGGTAGCACTAATAGCGGGTCGTTGACCGGGGGGGTAGGAGATGAGGCAGATGATGGCGGGAAGGCGATATCTGGGACTTATGCGATTGGCGGCGGCGGCGCCCCTGCCACCGTGTCTTCCGATGTTTCGTTTCCGTCCCCAACAAGCGAAGCGGTCGCCGACGTCGCCACAGCGACTGTAGCGCCACCAGACCCCGACGGCTTGAGCACTGGTCGCAGCGAAGGACGGGCGGCCGCTGCTCCGCTGACGGGCGCCGCGGTGGAGGACGACGAAGAGGACGACGGGGAGGAGGACGACGTCGCCGACCGTCTGGCTGGCATCTTCGAGTTCCTCCGGTCGGGAAACTCCCTGCTCCTCCCGCCCGACCTGCGGATCGACTGGGAGTCTCGGCCTGACCTAGGGCTGGGACTTCTCGCCGGCGACGACCACAAGGACGACGTGGTGCGCCGCTTTCATCCCGCTCCGTCGGCGTCTTGGTCACAGCCTGCAGAGGCCGATGGGGCAAGGAGTAGCAGCAGTCCGCGACAACATCGCGGCGCCGAAAGCGATAGTTCAAAATGTGGCGGCAGCGGCGGTTCATCCTACAATCTTGCCGGCGGCGGCACCGGGAAGGGCGCCTCGACGTGGGCAAGAGGCCTCTGCCGCGAGACCAGCATCGGCAGCGGAGAGCCGATGACGTACCACGATCTCCGCATGGCCCTCACGGCGTCGGCCCCAAAGGGACGGCTGTCGGAAACGACCAACGACATGCTGGAGAGGCGCCTCGCGGAACGGAGGAGCAGGGCGGATGAGATGGCCGCCGCGATTTGGGGCAACCACCGCCCCCAGTTTGTAGAGAACTTGTACAGAAGCCAATCGTAGCATACAGTTTACGTCTACCTACCAAAGTGTGAGCAACTACAGTGGTAGTCTTGGGGAGGGGATCCCTCTCTGGAACGGAGGCCCCAACCCCCAAGCAAGTGCGTGCTCTCTGGGCAAGTTGTTCGCTCGCCTAGTGTGGTCCAGACCCGCGCTGGCGACCTGCTTGTGTCGTAGCAACTACGAGTTGTTGTGGTTCATTCCACTTGGTTCGCCACGTGTGAGACTTGATAAAAATCTGTCATGCATGTATATGTCGTCCCGGCTCCCTGTTCGATGTGTGAAAAATATGTTTCTCGTGTCTCATGGCAAAGAATCAACAATATCGATTAAACTCGTTCGAACTTTGACGGACCTTGCCATCGGGCCAAGTCTCTGCTGCGACGTACCAGACAGGCGTTGAAAGAATGCTTCGTGACAGTCGAAAGTGGGCTCTCAGACAGCAGCAGCAGCAGCAGCAGCAGCAGCAGAAGCAGAAGCAGCAGCAGAAGCAGCAGCAGAAGCAGCAGGCAACAACAGAGAAGAGAGCTGCGTGTTCTTGTCGTGCGTACAGGCATTTGTTATTAACGACCGCGTGAGAGAAGCGCGGTGGGCGGCCGTTTAATGTTGAATGCATGCTTCCGCGTGGGCGTGGGCGTGTGCGCAACCCATCTCTCAGGAGCAGAAAAATGAAAACGAAGGACGTTTCTTTTCGTGCATCCGTCATGCCCACGGTGTGGTGCTTTCTCCGGAAAGCACCGTGAGCAAGGCGCACGAAAGACTCGGAAAAAATAGGTTTCGTTCACACGATGCCGAGAAGGAGAGAGAGTGCGCCAAGTGCAAAACCGTTCACCACCCTTCGTTAAAACCGTTAAGTTGTCATGAGCCAGCTTTCCAGGTTTGCCCGGACCATCATCATGGGCGTCTATCCGTTTCCGCGAACACACTACCAAACCCTACCTCCACGCTCCACCAGCACAGCGACGGCGAAACGCTGCCACTCGCTGTCCTAGGCATCATCCGAATCCACTGGCGGAGGCACATTTCCGCGCTGTAGCAAAATCGATCGCAAAATGGAGAAACGACCATCCAAATGGCGGGGTGGGTAGAGCTTCATGTGCCTCCTGCCCCCCACCCCCAACCCGTTACCCCCCTCTGGCACAACAACACCACAAGAAACACACAATTCTTCGGCCGGTGTCGACTGCTTCGCGCCATCTCCTGACAACACACCGTTTTCTTCGCCGTATTTTTCCCTGTTGCACAACTCTTTATGGTTCCATGAACAAGACGAAGAAAACGCCACACCAGCACCCACACTCTCAATATTCTCTTTCGGGGGGGGGCTTCCTCGTCCGCCGCTGACCTGTGTGATTCCTAATTCACCGGATTGTCTTGGAGGCTGCTTGCACCTATTGCCTACGAAAAAGCTACGCCACTAGCAACCAGAACACAAGAGGCAGAAAGAAAAGTACGAGTATCAAAATTGTTGACGGTCTCTCTCGGCCGCCATTGTATTAATCTAAAAACACGTAGACAACAAATCTACCACTGATATTTTTCCCAAGCAACATACCATCACACATGTATAGTACCCCTTTTCGTTCTATTTTTCATGAAGCAAGGGCACATGCGTTGCTCCCGTCTGGTCGTCCAAGGGTTATTATGCGTACATGACACTCAAAAAATATCAGAAAACCGGGTACTACATGCGCTTGCGTAGAGAGAGGGACCCCGAAAAATATCCAGCATGATATACTGTTCGTTTGCGGCTGCTCTTCGCCCGCATCCCTCTCCCCGACCCCTAGACAAACGCAATCGGTTTGTGCCCCATTGTCCAACGTCTATGCCTCCTTCGCTCCTGGATCGCCTGGGGGAGTCATGCCACGTTACAACAAAAAACACCAGCGGATCATCTCACCTCTACCGTTGGGACTGCACCAGTACGTATTATCGAACATTGGCCTCGAAATCATGCAAATTTTACATTCGAGCTCATGAAGAAACGACTGTGGACCGAGGGTCCGCCACCGAAAGACAGGCATGACGTTTCTTCTAATATTCTGCGCCCCCTCCCTAGACCCCTATCTTGCAAGAAATACCGTCAACCACGTCATCTGTCCAGCCATACTTTCTCGATACAACGGCCGCGGCATAAGGGCAAACAGCACAATTCTTGTTTATTTTTGCCTTCTCCGGGCAATCCTGCCGCGGTGGCCACCTTGGCACACACCAAGCCGTCGCCGACGCAACAAGGGCAAAGACAGAACGACAGACCCCGGCAATTCCACTCCAGCACCAAACTGCCCGATCTCTGATGAATCCTATCGAGCAACGCTCCGAGGCATCAAAGCACGCCACTTGCCACGATGCGGTGTGACATCATGCCACCGCGCTCTTGGCAGCGCCGGTCTTGACGCCGTAGATGTCGTCGAGGGCCGGGCGGTTCTCCGGGCTGAAGTCGCGGCCGTCCTGCATCTCCTTGCCCAGGCCGGGGAAGCTGTCGACCTGTTGGGAAATGACGACGATTGGTTGGTTGGCTGTCCACGAGGGGGAAACATCGACTTTACCGAAGCAGGATGGGTTGGAATTGACGACGATTGGGCGGGTGCTTGGTTGGTTGGTTGGTTGGTTGGTTGGTTGGTTGGTTGGTTGGTTGGTTGGTTGGTTGGTTGGTTGGTGCCCGCGAGCGAAAAACATAGACCCTACATGTACCGAAGCCGGAAACTGTCGTCCAACTCCTGCGCCCCCCGCTGTGGATAGAACCCTTTTCATTAGTACGCGTGGTTTCTTTTTATCACCCAGCTAAAAAACAACGTTTTTTCAGTCGTCAGCCGGCTAGCGCTGTCGGCGCATGTTCAAACACACACACGAGAGGAGACAAACGTACGCACCTGGATGATGATCTCGCGGGCCGCCTCAACCTCGTCGATCAGCGCCTGCTCGTCGGCGGTGGCCTCGCGCTTCTCGCGCCTCAGGGTGCGCAGGACGCCGTCAGCCTGGACCGCCTTGGGCAGGGTGGCGTCGATGAGCGTCATCCGGCTCATGGGGTCCTTGCTGAGGAACACGTTCTCCTTGAACAGCTCGCGCACCTAGCGAAACCCGTCGTGTGTCGTCGTACCGAAGAGGTTTGGGCCGGGAGGCGGGGGAGGGTCATTCAGAAAGCAAACCAAGGTCCCGAGCAGACAACATTCATACGTCGCTGGCGACGCCAAACCAACCGGAGGTGTTGGTACGCAAGTGCTATCGTATTATTAATCTTTGTTTGGGGGAGGACATGCGATGTCGAGTTGCGCGTGGAATGTTTTTGGGTCGTCTTGTTTTTGCGACAATGAGCCCCGCAACTCATCGTTCTCCCGGTAGACCGCACACCCGCACGCACGCTCTCCAAACATACATGGCGCCCGGAAAAGTATTCGGTCGAGTTACCACCTAAAACAAGCCAAAGAAAAGCGGGGGGTGTAACAACGAGGTGTACACACAGCCACATGGCCACGAACTATCTAACTTTACGTACCTGGGTGTCGGTGGAGATGAGCTGGGACACCTCCTGGGCGAGGGTGTCCGAGGGCTGTGGGTAGCAGCGGCCGGTGGGGAAGGCCACTCCGCGCATGGCGAGAGAAAGCGTCTTGCTTGGGAAGTTTGCGAAGATGCCGTAGAAGGCGTCCTCGATGTCGGCCAGGGTGCGCTTTTTTTTTGGTACAACAACGCGAGAGATGGAGGGGGTAGTTGAGAGCGGTGACAACGAATTTGTCATGAACGCCAGGAAAAGGGGCATGTGCTCGTGAGCTTTTAATTCATTCCAACATGTTCGTCAAGCTTGGACGCTTACTAGAAGGTTGAGGTTGCTTTTCCCCCCTTCCAACTGTTGTCCCGTGCATGTATGACCCAGCGAACAAAGGAAGAGAAATCGTACGGGAAACGAACAACGACGACGCCATCGCCGCCATCGCCGCCACCACGGCCACCGCCACAACCAACAACGACAACAACGTGCTACAAGTGCAGTCAAGCCCATGACATCGGCACTGCCTGCGTTTTTGTTCGTGTCACCTGCATGGCGAAGTCAGTGACCTTGTCCAGCCCCTTGACGTTCTTGTGGTGCGAGGTGTACCACAGGGTCGAGTACCCCAGGAACAGCCCACTCAGCACGTCGGCGTATCGGCCGGAGAGCATCTCCGCGAACTGTCCAATAAAAATAAAAAAAAAACAGCACAACAAACGGTAGCACGAGAAACAAGAAGGCGTTTCGAAAATACAAGTCAGTTCGAGGTGGCATCACAAGACGCGCCGCATCCATGTGCTGCCGGCTTTGAACATCGCAAGATCCAAAGACCGGGGTCGACACCGCGGGCGATGGGAAAATATTGAGCGCACATAGAAACATCACCGACAACAGAGCCAGCTAAAGCGACATCACGGCCTCAGCGCATGTGATTAAACGACAGCTCCCTCTGAACGCCGTGATCACTTTGGCGTACAACGCATACGGTACTTCTTGTTTATGAAGGCGAACAAAATGAAAGCCAAGAAGCTTCTTGGGATACACTGGGTAAAGTAAAGAACGATATCAAAAACTCAATGTTTCAAAGCTCAAGCGAAAGGAAAGAATCGGAACAAGAATTGACCTTAGACGCCATCCCCGACTGAGGAAATACCACACGCAGCACATACACACACACCTTGATCTTGCCGCCCATGGTGAGCGCGATGTCCGAGCAGTAGGCGAACGCGGCCGTCAGGCGGTCGAGCTGAGAGGCGTAGTAAGCCGCCGGGTCGGAGCCGCGGGACCGGCTGCGCGTCAGCGCGCGAGCGAAGGACCTGGTCGAGTTGGCCACGCCGTGCCCGACGATCTGCCCCAGGGCCTTGTTAAAGCCCTGCGACGACGACATTAACACAAAAGTGGACTATTGTTCGGAAATACACGTAAATGAAGTAGTGTTCCCATCATGCAAGACAAACACATTTAAATCACCGCATCTATACGTACTGCTACAGAGAACACGGCCTACCCAACAGATCTGGGCAATAACTTCTATACGCCAAAAAATGAATCCGAAAGCAAAATAGAACAACGCTTGCTGAAAACAAGGCGTGAGAGTTGTCGACGCCACGGCCAGCAGCACAAAGGATGTGCACTTGCATGTACGATGACCGAAAGAAGCACTTGAGGGAAAGGCGACGAGTATTTCTTCTACGCGGTGGCGAGCAGCAATGTGACGCGTGAACCAGTCCGTACGGTTTTCGGCCACATTTTTTCGCCGAAACACGTTGCTCATGATATGGAAAGTGCTCATGGCGTGATAATATCTTGACTCTTCGCGAGTGAGGATTCAAAACGACTTTCTGGTACATGTGTTTTTGAGCAGCCCACCCCCTCTTCCTTGATCTGAATCGCACCTTCTGGTCGTCTCCGTGCTGGATGGAGCGGATGATATCGAGCAGGTGGGGGTGCGAGCGTGTGAGGCCCTGCCCGAAGATGATGAGGCTGCGCGTAAGGGTGTTGGCGCCCTCGACGGTGATGGCGATAGGGATGGCCATGTAAGGGTTTCCCATGAAGTTGGCAGGCCCGTTGCAGATACCGGCCCCGCCCACTGTCGTCACGGAGGGGGTAAAAGCGAGTGCGGGAAAGAGGGAAAGGGGACGACATGCAGGCAGGCATAAAAAGACAGGTGGAAGCAGGGGGAGTAGAGGTTAATGCCACATATAGCACCAGCCTCTCTTCATGACAGCTGTACGAACACGGGCTCGAAAACGAAAACCGGAACACATGACAATCCCACTCACGATCAACACATCAAACACGACAGATGGAACTCACAGACGTCCATGCCGTCGTTGATGTTCTGGCGCATGCGCATGGTCATCTGCTGCTTCATGACGGCAGAGAGCACCGCGGGCTGCTCGTGCCCGTTGAGCATGGAGTTCATGAGGGCCTGTCCCGAAGTGACCAGCAGGGTGTTGCTGCCCACGGACGCCAGGTGCTCCTGGACCCCCTCGAGCTCAGCCAGGGGAACCTGACGATCAAGACGCAAGCAACAAACGGCCAATCAAGGCAAGACAAGGGAGAAGAGTGGTATTGTTGTTGCTGTTGTGGTTCATCGTCTTCACATCACACAAAACCGCAACTCTGCTCAATACCTTCCAAATCCGCGTTGAGAAAAACACGCACTTTTTATACGGCGCTAGACTAGTCTATTGAAGCACACGCGACCGACAAATTAAATACGAAACAACCAAAAAAACGCAAAAAACGCAACCGCCCGCCTTAGCAACCTGCTTGCGAACCCAAAACACAGAAATATAAACAGAGTACCAAACGCCGCTACTTGCACCACCACAACACTAACAACGTCCCACCTTGAACTGCTTGCGGATGCGCGCGTAGGCCCCCACGACGGATGCGGTCATCTTCGACGCCGCCACGGACATGGCTGGCAGGGAGATGCCACGGCCCTCGGCGAGGCAGTCCATGAGCATGTTCCACCCGAAACCGGCCTTCTCGCGGCCCCCGATGATCTGGTCCAGGGGGATGAAGACCTCTTCCCCCTCCACCGTACCGTTCATGAAGCTGTTTTGTCGATTTTTGAAGAGTTTTTCGTGAAGGAACGAAGCAGCCAAACGGGTGAGGCGTGCGTTGTGAGGATCACCGTACCGAGGATACTTGGGGGGACTGCTGTTTGCCATGTTTGTTCTGGTGTGTGCACGCGAGATGATACGCCCGTCAACCCCCAGGAGTGCGTAGAATACCGCGGATGAATCCTTCCTCCTTGTCCTTACCCTTCAGACCGCCACCAGCGTGTCGACGCCGACACCCGCACACATGAAAATCGAGCCCAGTCTGGAGGGTGGAGTGAAAAGCGTCGCTCAAAACATCGCTGTACTAAATACGAAAAGAAAAAAAACAGAAGTTTCGACACGCGGAGGAAAAAAGTGATGTAACCTATGCTAGCTGCCGTGATTCGTTTTCTCGACACAATCAAAGGTGGGGCAGGGAACACGCACGATTTTGCCACAGGCGCGCCGCGGGTTTGGCGGGGCAAAGCTTCGGGAACAGCGGTGGCTTCGGTCACTGCCCGCACGAATCAAAATCTCACTCAAAGGAAAATACGCGCTCGGTCAATCGGCGATAAAAACATGAAACCACCATTCTTCATGCCCATCTACGAAATCTACTACCCGATACCCCCGATACCTACGATTGAGCATCCCGGACAAAAAAGCTGGTCGTACCTGCTGGCGGAAGGGTCGTGCCGGTCGCCCAAACGCAGGCCCGGATGCCCCCTCTCGAGCAGGCAGACCGTGATGCCCTCGTTACCGTTGCCCTTGAGCAGGTTGTTCGGGTCCTGCCACGAACAAAAGAACGATATGACGAGGAAACGTGCACCACCACCGGCCGCGAAAACGATTAACAAGCAATGTAGCAAGAACCTGTTTGAGAATACGCAATGTAGCAAGAACCTGTTTGAGAATACATGGAGCACGGGAGGGTTGCTCGTTTCGCCCGCAGCGGGCCCCTGCTGCGGTGGAGTGCCGCATTCGTCGTATGATCAGCATCAGCAACTCGCACCGGCCCTCTGCACAACCATGGCCGCAACCATTCATACCCACGCCATGGCCAAGAGCACAACGACGAAGGACGAACGCAACAACAACCCCCCGCCCCTCACGGCTGCTGCTGTTCTCCCTACATTCACATTCGAAGGCACCCGAAGCACGGAGCAACAAACTCTTGCTGCCTTCTTGGATACAAGTACAAACCTTGAGGTTGAAAGCCAGCCCGACGATGCCGGCCACGGGCGCGAGCGTGATGTAGCGCTTCTTGAAGGTGGCCCTGACGCCCATCACCCCCTTCTCCTCCGTCACGTAGCCCACGTCGCGCATGGAGGCGGCGTCCGAGCCCGAGGAGGGGCCGGTGAGTCCGAAGCAGGGGATCAGCTCTCCGCGCCCAAGGCGGGGCAGGTAGTTGTCCTTCTGGGCCTGGGTGCCGTACCTGATTCGAGAAGTGGGTTATCCGGCCGGGGGGCCGGGTAAGGGGCGTTTTTTCCAAGGCAAGTCGTATCCTCGAGAGAATAATCGGGAGGAGTAGCACCTCGTTTCACAGCGTGGGCTGTCAGGGTACGGCGTGTTTTGCCTGTTGCTTGTCTCAGTTGATGCACTACTTAACCGCATGCGTCTATCGCACTTTCGACTGAACGTTTAAAGCAGGGGCAACTACTGTTGCAGTCTCACCCCGAAACAATGTAAGCAGAAGCAGCAACATCAGCTAGCAGCCTGACAGCAATCCACCTAGCGGGCGTCACGATTCGCCCTACATTTGCCTCTACCCACGCCTCCCCTGTGTTTCGCTGCCAACACCCATCATACATCGTGTTCTCCTGCCGGCTTACCTCAGGAGGAGTTCGCCGGGGCCCAGGGAGTTGGGTACCATCACGCTAACGGCGGCGCTGCCGCTGGCACAGCTGATCTTCTGAACAACCTGGGAATGGCCGTGAGCCGAGAATCCCAGGCCACCTTGTATAGTCATCGCGCGCGCGGGGGGGGCGGGGGGGGGGGGCAGCATGGTGAATCTGAGGTTAACACATTACTCATTGGTGACTATGGTTGCTGCTGTTGTTGGCTCGTTTGGGATGAAGCCAACGTACAAACATGGTTCCGTGTGGGGCTCCAGATACCACCGCTAAGCAAATTTCATCACAACACTCAACAGCAGAGCATACGACCCCAAAACATCAGATATATGTGTGCATATTGCACAGCCGATAGTCGAAAGTAGAACCGTACTTCGCCAACATCACAAAAAACAATCAAAACTTACGATGACGGCGACACCAAGACTCAAACTCAACAACCCCCTGCTGCCGTGGGCGGCGGTACATTTAACCTTGCAAAGTCGTCATTGCGCATGCATGCATGCGTGCCTCACCGTACTCCTGCGGGATGACCATGCCCAGGAAGCCCTTCTCGCGCATGTAGTCCCACGCTTCCTTGGGCAAGTCTCTGTCCTTGGAGATCTGGTAATCATCAAGCATCTCGCACAGGGTCTCGACCTGTACAGAGGAGGAAAAGCGGCGATAGCAACAAATAGCGACAACGCAAAGCGCGCGGTTGGGGCATCTACTTCGTCCAGCAGCTCGCACACGGGTTCTCAACCTAAAGGAGGAGGAGCGGTGGTAGCATAGCAACTGACACGTGTTTCAAGAATATATGACGTGCAGCACGTAGTTAAGACCGTACGGAGGCAGCTCGTTGTGTGACGTGCCTTAGGAGCAGGTCTACCGCTAGCCTTCTGCTTGATTTGTAAGCATGTTGCGTTTCTCATATACGTTTCACGGTTATCGATCTGCTCCGCCTCTCAATGGGTGTGTGTCCTCTACGGGTACCTTCTTCGCTCTGGAATTGCGTCTGTCAGCTTCCCATCGACCACCAGGAAGCGTTTCGATGCCGCAGACGACCGGCGCGACATCTCTGATTCGTCCGCCAGGTCGGGCTGAAAACAAACCATTCTAGCTCTACGCATACCCCCCCCAAACAAGAGCGGAGATTTCTTGCATCAGCCCTCGTCGGCTCGACTAAAACAGGCCAAACAAGACACGATCTGTTTTGAGTCGACGAACTAGGTACTCACCTCATTGTCGATGAAGGACTGCTCCCGGTCGGTCAACTTGGCGATGGTGTATTTGTCCTTGAGGGACTGCAGACTGGCCGTGCCGTCGAAGATGTCGCGATCGAAGCCGATCGTGCCGGCCTCCAAAGCGGCGGCCTCGGTGGCGGAGATCTTGGGAGTGATCTGCGAAACACACCAGCCAAGCGAGAAAAGGAGCAAAGACAAGAAACGCCCACCCGTCACGAATGAGCCCACGCGAATGTAAGGAGCTGTAGCGGTGACGTTATTATATGGCTTACTACCGTCATCGTTCACGCAGAACAATGGCGTTTGAGGCAGCGGGCGGGCGGAGGAACTCGTCGAGAAATAAAACTGACGACCAGTAAAATTCTACACGGACGGAAAGAAGAAACTCGCAAACATTTCCGAGTCAGTCACCGCCTATGCATACCTCGCGTGAAATTTTGTGAGGAAAACAGAACCAGGGAAGGGGTACGCAGACCAACCCCAACCTTAACATGAGCTTCCCAAATTACAAACTTAATCCAACATGTTTACGTGAACAAAAAGCACTGCGGACCTGCAGCACAACGCACACCAGATTGTGGCGCAAATCAGAAACTGGGGCGGTTGGCGCCGCTGATGTTATCGCAAATCAGAACAAGGTGTGTTGGCAAGTGGGAGGGAGGCAACAACAGGCTCTCTCTTGCCTCCCTGCCGTGCCGTACCCTAGTTCCTTTTCGAAGAGCACAAGAGAGCAACAGCACGCGTTCTGCAGCTGTTTTTCCGAAACACAGGCATCTGATAGGCGAGAAGCTATCGATCTACCACGCACGCGCTTGCAACAATGGCGGGGAGCCATCTACCACGCACGTATGTCGTTGCAACAAGAGCGCCGAACGACTAACGGCTGAGTTTCACCGCCGATGTCTCGCTGTTGACAGCACTTGTTTCCGCTTCCCCACTGCCGCGTTTGAGTTTGCGTTGCAGACAGGTGATGATGCCTTGCGAGTTGTACATGAACCTCCCAGAGAATTCTCGGCCATACATGACAACACAGAACGAGTTTTCCCGAATGAGGTTCTCGTTCGCCAACTCTTGAACTGGCATGCTTGAAAACACGTCAGGGTGGCTTGTCCTTGAAACTGAATCAGAAGCAGGCGCAAGGTACTAGTTGCTGCGCGGATGGATGCCCTCCATGTTCACCGCTTGTATTTTATCCAGCGCCTTCATGTGACTACCTCCGTGCGGAGACCTCCCCACCCCACATACACCACCGTGTGGTCACCGATCGCCAATTCGTATTAACCACACCGCAACGGACAGATACCTACCTACGTACGAGCCAGCACCAACAACCCGAGAATAGACTGCTGCACGGCCTGTGTAAACAAGCACGAAAACGTGTCAACACTTCACAGGTGTAAACACGTCCGCCCTTACTCGGGCGCTTGCACTCCTATCGTACGATGGTGGAGAATCTGGTGACAAGCAACGGCAGGGGTATGCCCCCCGGGGAAGAGAGAGATGTAGACTTGTACGCCCTTGTCTTGATCGGCCAAAGAGAAAAATGTTCGCAAAATCCATAAATCCAACACCTCGTCGCTTCCACCGACCCGCTCCAGCAGTGGGCATGTGGGGATGGATAACGCGGTTATCGGTCACCCCACTGCATACCAATGGTGCACCTATGAAAACACACTCGCGAGTGAACTCGACAGGTGGGGTGAACTCCTCGCAGTATGCTGTAGTCCTGTGTAGAGTAGATATGATCGACTATGGCGGCTTGAACACACGAGGCGGCGGCCCAACTTCAACTGACACCAATTCCTGTCTTGGGGGATGCATACTGCCTTGAAAAAAGCAGCAATCGTGGGCCATCCCGAGGAAACAAGCTTCTACATGAGAGCTAGGTTGGCTGTCTGGCGGGGCGGGGGGTGGGTCGACTCTGGCTCGCTCGAAACAGCATCGAAAAAACACGAAAAAAAAACACAAGAGCCAGTTGAAGTTCAACTCGCCGTAGTCGTCATCTTCCTCCCCTCTTCTTCGGGAGATCTCTCACCTTCTTGGCGAGGTTGTAGGCGGGTGTGATGAACGTCCTCTGCTGGGCGTTCGCGACGGCCCTTCCTTGGACGGCGGCCCGGCTGGTGCCTCGCGCAGCGTAGGCGCCGCGTATAGCGGTCTTGAGTGCGGAGGAAGCGTTGCCGTGATTCATCGTCGGGGGGTCTTGTTCTCACCGGGTGTGCGAGTTCGCAAAAATGGGAAACCTCCGCAAGACGGCTGGTAGCTCACAGGCCTGTGGTATTCGCTCTCTAGTGCTCCCTCAGTCTTCTGGGGCTTGGCTTTCCCTCAAGTTTCGTGGTCCTTGGTCAGCCGTTCAAGTGTTTTCGGTGGGCCGGGTTGTTGTGAGTGGGAAGAGGGGCAAGATGGCTACAGCCGGAGCAGATCCGACCGCGGGGGTCCAACGAATAGAAAATGTAAACGATACATGGCGGGTAATTGAATTTGCGTCACCCCTTTACCCCAAAAATTTTGCGCGTGGTACGGTTCAGTCAAGAAGAGAGCGCGACGAACACATCAGTCGATCAGACTAGCTTGTGCTTGCCTTCTCTTCTTGTCTCGCACATAAATCCCATGACCATGTCGTCGTTCGTTCCCTCTGCGCAGCGCACCGTGGCCGCTGTGGTCACGGCCTCGGCGCTGGGGTCGGTCGCGTACGCGTGGGTGGCCAAGGGCAGTGGGTCGAGGTCTCTGTCTACGACTAGCGCATTCGGCAAGAGGTACGCTGATGTTCGCCTTAACCCCGTCGTCGTCGCGTTTTCTTCCCTGGAAAACCAGGAGGAGGCCATTATCCTCGTCTGTATGGAGAGGAAGGCACGTGTATACGCTGCGTACGCCTCCTGCTTGGTGTCTATGAGTGTAGTGTTCGGCAAGAACCAGAACGTCTCTTTAGATTCGAAAAGCTTTCCGACCAACTCGCACGGAAACACGTCGGCACAGCACAGCAGCAGATACACGTACAGGTAGTTGGAGCACAGGCCGACTCGGTCTGGTTGTTCCGCCGCAGGAGAGGAGATGAATCCGCGCTCCCGGCAGGCGCACGCCCAAAACTGCCAGCCGGGTGCTTCTTGGGACTGCGTCCGAGGTTTGTTGCTTATGCAGCGCGGAGACGAAATTTCAAATTTGTTCCATGCATACTCTCACGCGTGGCCTCCGTACATACATACAATAGTTCGTCCGCTATTCGTCCACCCTACAGCAGCAGTAAGATGTGGAGTGGTGTGGGGGGTTGTCGCCCATTGCTGTTAGAACATTTTGCACGTATGTAAGCGAATAGCAGTGTGCACGTGGTTACACTTGTTTACGCTTCGCCTGCGAACAACACCAGCAACCCTCGGCGTGAGTCGCAGAAGCGGTTATAATCTCTAGATAAACCTTGACCTCCCTGCTTGGACGACCTACTGCAGCATGCGTATTCCAAACTAGTACCAAATTGCCCCAGAGCAAATTGCCCCAGAGAAAATAAACCTCGATTAGCACGAAGCCGCATGTGGTGGTTCCTACTACAAGCTATGTACTTCCAAGCACAATAGTAGGATGATGATGGGTGAATCGCTCCCCAGGATCGGGTTCCTCACAGATACTGTCGAGCGAAGACGTGCTGCTGTACCTCGCTGGCTGTTCTGTTAAGACTGTTGGAGACAACCTATCCTGAGCCACAACCCACAAGCCCACAAGACTTGTTCGATCTCGTCCGAGTAGTCGTCGAACCCGGTCGTCTCAGGGCACGGGAAGGTTAGACCTAAGTGTTTATGGTTGACAAGTGTGATGACCTCGGGTGTACGTCCGCTTGGTCCCATCCTGCACTACAGCAGTAGTTCCGCCACCACCCGCCTCTGATACCAATTGCCTCAAACCTGTTGTCTCAGGTACTATTCGCTTCACCCCCCCCCCCCCCCCCCCCCCCCCCCCCCCCCCCCCCCCCCCCCCCCCC
>CACKRE030003470.1:53309-64797 GCA_902602495.3 Ectocarpus sp. CCAP 1310/34
CCCCCCCCCCCCCCCCTGATGCCTCCTCTCAGCCAACACCTACTCTTCTCCGTGAATTCCGCCGGCTTTCCTCTCCGCCTGTCTCTCAATCGGTCGCCCATCTCTCTGCCTGAGCAGCACGGTTACCTGCTCTGCGGGCAATGCTACCAGCGGCGACGCGGCTAGCCTCAAGCCCCTCGTCATTTGCGGCCCATCCGGTGTGGGGAAGGTACGTGGGTGCGATGTTCGGTGAGCGGGAGAATGTGGGGGGGGGAGATCACGGGTGTTAAGACGAAGGACCTTGAAGGTACTCAACGGGGGAGGCAACAGAAGGTGGTACGGCCGGCAGGACGCATCCTGAGGCGTGTTGCTTGCAGAACCGCGGCTGCTAACGTACCATCGCTGTTGTTGTCCATGCTGCAACTGGAAAGCTGTCGAAAAATGTCCCAGGCGTTATGCATACGTGCTATACCTACAATTTGACGAGTGTCCAGACGGCCTCGGTTTTTTATTTTTGCTGTCGGGGGCCCCGCCATGTTGTACTGCAGTATGCGCTATCCTGGAGTGGAGTTATACCGCCATGGGTTTGCAATGACAGCACCAAGAGCAGCGAAAAATAAAAAAACGCGATGGAAGGACGTACTGCCACCCAAAGCCACGCTCGTTGACCAGTTTACCAGAAAAATGTGGAATGTTGGTCCTCTTCAACCTTCCGCAACTGAAACCTGAAACCCCGCATCTTCGCGGAGAGATTTTACTCAACCACCCCACCATGTTTTTGTTTTTGGTTCGGGAGTGTGTAGCAGTATAACCGTTTTGGGGTAAAGGTCGGCCTGTGACCACGGAAGGCGTCCGCGTCCATTGGACCGATACGGATTCCAGAAGGAACTGAGCAGTTACCGGAAGGACTTGCAATATGAAGACAAGAGCTGACAACAACGACAACCACAACGCTCCCCTGGCAGGGCACGCTGATCAACATGCTGCGCGAAGACTTCCCCGGTCGATTCGGTTTCTCCGTGAGCCACACCACGAGGAAGCCGAGGCCCGGAGAGGTGGACGGCACGCACTACTACTTCAGTGATAAGCAAGAAATGCAAGCGGAGATCGACGACAACAAGTTCATCGAGCACGCAAACGTGCACGCGAACTTGTACGGGACGAGGTACATATGCGTGAAATGAGAGAAGGCGTTTTGCACAAACAGGCATACATGCAATCATCACAGCATGTGGAACTTGTTGGGCTTACCTCATTACCAAAGGGGAGTCCGTGTTATTTGTGGTGGTTTGTGTTGCGAGATGGTTTCGGGATCGATGTCGTCGGGCGCTGGACTGTGTTCTGTATTCTGACTGTAGTGCGTGCGTGCGTGCGTGTGCCTGTTTTTTGTTATTGGCATCGACGCTTACCGGTTGCCCATTGAAAAGACGTTAGCCTCGGAGCGGTTTTGCAGAAAATGCATTTGAAGGCCAGGATCTGGGACCCATGAGTGTGTGTGTGTGTGTGTGTGTGTTTCTTTCAGTAGCATCGGCCGCGTATACCGGCCCATCAATGAAAAACACATCAGCTTTCTTTTCTTTTTCGTTCTTTTATCGCGAACACGGTTAGGGTAGTGTGTGTGTGTGTTTATTTGGGGGGAGGAGGGCGATCGGCCAGGTTGCAGAGAGTGGCAACGCCAGGAAGCCTTAGGAGCTACATCTATATATCGATGTATCCATCCAGCTTACGCGGTGTGCACATGGCCGGAGTGCAATGCTCCCACACTCCCTGCCATTGTATGTGAGTGCTTGCATCTCCTCCATTCTGTTTGTCGCCCCAAGTGGAGGCAGCGGCGCCAACGACAATCTCCGACACGCGCTAACACGTTCCTTTTGAACAGTGCGCTTTGGCATCCGCTTCGATAAGGGCACAAGCACGGGACGTGCAGAACCTATCCGTTGCTGCTGTTGAATGCCGTTGACTGCACACACACGGACAATTCTCCCCACTGCGGTGCCTCTCCCATCCGACCCCCTCCTATTACGATTTGTCACCACTGCTGTCCCCCGCTCCCTTCCCATTGTAACTCGTTGCGGGGNAACGTACCAAAGTTTTGTTTTTGTTTTTCACCAACCACAAAGCCCGCTCTTCTCTCCGCGTCGACGATTGCTGCACTACCTTGT
The DNA here is from genome assembly GCA_902602495.3 of Ectocarpus sp. CCAP 1310/34. Lineage (NCBI taxonomy): Eukaryota > Phaeophyceae > Ectocarpales > Ectocarpaceae > Ectocarpus > Ectocarpus sp. CCAP 1310/34. The sequence continues at coordinate 55,451 of CACKRE030003470.1, forward strand.
AGCATCGCGGCGGTCCAGACCGTCACCGCCGCAGGAAAGATCTGCATCCTCGACATCGACGTCCAGGGCGTCAAGTCCGTCCGTGGCGCGGGCCGCGGCGTGTTGGACCCGCACTACCTCTTCATCTCGGCGCCGTCGATGGAGGTGTTGGAGGCCAGGCTTAGGGGCAGGTGTGTGCGGCTATTTCCCCCCCCGGGGATGTCGCGTGTTGTATTGTAAGGCCGGGACGACCTAGCTGGACCGTGTTTTTGGTCTCACGGCCAAACGTGCTGGTTGCAGGGACGATCGAACGATGCCACCATCTCTGTCTGGCCCTCGCTCTCCCCCGCCCTCCTTGTCGAACTTCTCAGATAGATCACCTTTGTGGCTGCCCCATATGGAAGGACTTGACTTTTTTTTTTCGCAAACGTGTTTTTGGTTAAACAACAGGTCAACTCCCCTGATAGTTTTGTATTATCTGTCAGATGTGTGTTCATCTCCCAGCTTTTTTTTTGGTGCGTGTGTCGAACTCAATGTGATGTCTTCGCAACTCAGAGGGACGGAGACGGAAGAGGCTCTGCGGCGACGATTGGCCAACGCAAAGGCGGAGATGGAGTATGGGCTGGGGGCCGACAACTTCGAGAAGGTATGCATGCTCTCACTACTTTCCTGTGTACAGTAGCAACGATCTCGGGTTTACAACACACCGATAACGGCAACACACAACACAAAAAGAGCCGGGTAGGAAGAAAAGCGGTCCGAGAAATATGAAGGAGTGATTGGCTCCGGTGTGCTTGTTGGATAGGGTTTCGCGGTAAAGATGAAACGCTATGATGCGGGTAAGGGTGGTCTCGTCTGAGGCCCGGCCCGAAGGCTGGTGATGGGTCGGCTGACGTTTCCTTACCCCCCCCCCCCCTCCCCTCGGCGCTCGTTAGGTTACAGAAAACATTTGTTAAGTCGCCTTTGGCAAAGTAGGAAGGAACGGTTGGCCATCGGCGCTCGGCCCTGTGGGAACAATGCTCCGTCCTCTCGAGGACGCATGGTCAAAACAACTGAGCCATGCAACACATAATGAGAGTACGCCCCCCTTCCCTCTGCGCTCGTGCGCTAGGTGTTGGTCAACGATGGTCTCGAGGAGGCGTACGCGGAGTTGAAGGAAACAGCCAAGGCGTGGTACCCCCAGCTCGCGTTGGACGAGAAAATCAAGGCCGGAAACCCGACCGAGGCGTGAACGACGAAGGATACCATCGGTGAAAAAAAGCGCCCGTTAAATTGCAGTAATTCGAAGTGCCTAAGAGCAAGAGGATAATGTGGCCCTTTGCGTACCGAGGGCGTGCGCGGGGGGGGGGGGGCGGGGGGAAGCGGCTCCACCCCGGACCTGGCGTGTAAAAGGTATTGGCGTGCACGGAGGGAGTATTGTGCGTCTTCTACCTCGAAACTATTTTGTGACCGCTCTTGGGGAATATTTTTGGCAATGAAACTTGTGCACGAAAGAACGATTCCTAAGATACACTTTCCTATCTGAGGGGGGGAGGGGGACTTATGTTGGCACCATCGTTCCTATCTTGTCTCGGTGCCCCCCCGCGGAAAGATGTATTCAGCGGTAGCCGGTAGGGAGGTTAGGCGTGTTTGTAGAACCAAGACGTGTGGCACATATATGAAAAGGCATGCAGGTTTTGCACTGCTTTGTCTCTTGTTTTTGCTACGGGTATGGTACAGTGGCGAGCTCGGTACGGGGCCCTCCTTGTTTTTTTGTCTGCTTGCTTACGAGAGGCCTCGGGCATTGCGTCGACATCGATACCATCGGCGATTTCTGTTGTTATTGCCCGCCGCGGCTCCGATTGGAAGGATTCGTTTCCCCTCTCGGGGGGTGTCTCGCGCTTGCTCGTCGTTGAGACGCGCGCGCGTGTGTTTGTTGTTTGCTGTTTTGTTCGGTTCCCTGTGCCCTTATCCAAAAGGTCAACGATGACCTGACCATAGCGGTAGCGTAGAACCTACGACGCGTGTCTTGCAAGGAAAGTGTCTCCAACCGGCGGCTATTAGTCCGCACAGGTATACGTAGGTTGTGTATCGTGTCCCGTTGGTGGTGGACGTTCGGTGCGCTGGTTGGTGTATACGGATATCTGTATGACGTATTTGGTGTTAAGCCTGCTGTGTGTGTGTTGTTCAGCCCATCGTTGTTGTCGAATTGTTTCCCTTTTTTTCTTTCTTTACTACACGCTAACTAAAGGAACAGAAATTAATAAATCTGGTGGTGCATTGCCCGGTCGGAAGAGGGGCTGGTCTCCTTTGATGTGGTGACAGCCGCGACAATCTCGTTTTTGGTATTTGTTGTTGCCTGCCAAGAGCTGGGGGTTTTCTCGGCGTCTGGTTGCGCTAAGCGTAACTAAGCTAAGCTACCGTACAGCGTGTGATGTTCGAAGCGTAGGTGCACGGACAGATGCGCGCAACGAATCGTGCGTGTGTATGCCATGATAATTGGGTGCAAACAACCTGGGCGTTGTCATGTCGAGACTGGCATTTTGTTTGTTTTTTTGGTGCCTTTGAAACTTCTGGTTTTGTTATCTTGTCCCTGCTGGTGCTATCGGCCCAAAAGACTTTTTTCGACAGAAATCCCGGCGGTATCGTGGATAGTTACTGGTATGTTTTTGTTCTCAAATGAGTCAAATTCCGATCCTGGGGTTAGAAATCGCACTGACTGCTATGTACGCGTGCATCGCTCCCTCTCTCGTCATGCGAACCTCCCGCCTCCGACCTTACGGTCCCTGGTCGGGTTGATAACTCGATAAGAAACGACGACACCATCCACTTTCAACCCCTGGGGTCTGGCACAGCCGAAGCACACCCCGCAGAATGGAGAAGCCACGACAGAGACTCACCAGCCTTCGCGGAACAATTGAGTCCACCAATGACCTGCATAATACTATCTAGGACTTGTTCATGGACATGACCAAATGTCGTATTTTTTCTACATTCAGCGCCCCCGCCCGTCTCCGACGAAATACGTTTCTTCGCGTACCCCCCCCCTCTTCTCCCACCAAACCCGCCCAGCGACAAGAGCAACCAGCATCAGTCAGCCGCTCACAGTGCGATATTATGCAGCTTGCTGGCGGACCGAACTCACGGTGTGTCCTTGCGCGCTCAACCATCGACAACCTACTTATGTGTTCCATCGGCCAAAGAGAAAATCATCGAGAAAATTAACGGACACCCAGAGTCAAACACGAAGAGCGATCGATCATATAATGAAGACACAAACAACGTGCCCTACACCAGCAGAGCAGTATAAAACCAAACGTGATACTTGAAAATCACGAGATTACCCTGCCTTGTCGTACACTCAACTTTCACGCACACAGACGGGCGTCACGTGTACTGTACACGTAAGTGCATGACATTATTAAACGAAACGCCGCAACATCTTGCCCGGACACACAACAAGGGCGCGTGCCTTAGGCCCCATGTGACATAAAACGAGGTACGCGCACACCCTCTCCTCACGTTACCTACATGATGGTGCTGCTGGCCGTGTTTAACCGGCGCATCTTCGTTGTGCACTTGCACCACAGCTGCATCCGCAAACCACAACACTCATCACCCACGGAAACCTGTCGAAAACCCAGGTTCATTGCCCCGCCAGCGGCGAGCAACAGAGCAGCCTTACAACAACACGGCCTGCTCCGTCGCGCCCCCTTCATGTGCCCCAAAAACAACTACGGTTGACCCACATGAATGCATAGACTAGGCGTTTGGAATCTCCTTCCCGAACATTCTGGGCACAAGACGGCCTACATCTTGCGGCAAACCAACCCGTCAATCCATGTGATGCTCCATCACTATTTACACATCCGAAAACTCCGTCGATTCGTGCTTTTAATCTCAGTCGGTCACCGTGATGCCCGACCTAATCTACATGCAGTACCAAAGCCATGGACATACAAGAAAAATGATGCCATAACAATGCGACATCAATGCGATATCAACGCGATATCAACAATGCACTCCGCGTCGATACGCACTATCTTGACTACTTTGTTCACGTGTCGCCCGCACCTGTTTGCTACCCATGCATGTCCGAAGGACTGCGTTCATGCACGCGTATTCGCGTGACGGCCTGTCGCCGCCTCCTCCTCCTTACCCCCCCCCCGCCCCCCCCCCGGGACCCTGTCAACAAACAAACCTGGAAAAAAAGGGTAGTCCCGAGCTTCAGAACATGTTGCACTCACCCCGCCCCAGACCCCTCGCGCAAGCGTCTCAGCGAACCGCAAAGCAACCACATCCCACGGGTAGCCGAGATGTAAACCGGTTATCTTGCGGGCTGTCGCTTGGCAACCCGCCACGCAATAGCCGTCAACACCACCGCCACCATCACCACTCCATGCACAGAACCCTACCACCGCTACAACAGCATGAAAGTCTCCAAACGCATACGAAACCCATCCCACGAAAAACAGCTCGACATATATAGAGCTACATACGTTCGTACATCCACAAATGAACATCTTGTGCCCGGACGGCGAGCCACAAAAACACACACGCGCGCGCGCGAAATCTCCATCGAATACATATCCCCACCTTCACGCTCAACAATCCAGTCCGCGAAAAAGATCTCTTGCAGAAGCGGCTAGTCCGCACCCTTTTCATTCCTTGCCGATACAGAACCAACCGCAAAATGTTTTCATGCTTGAGCACCTTTTCTCTGACCGCCGGGCGCCACACACCACCCCACTACAAACCGCACGAACGATGGTTGCGCACCAGAACGGTGTAACAACTTGCACAGGATAACGGTCGACAAAAACGACATACATACTCCCTTTTTACATGCCATTAATCGCGGCGTTTTTTCGTCCTTAGACGCCTCCCCCCCCCCCCTGACAACACACGCTTTTGAGCACGTCATTTGAGCTTTACATGTGCTTTTACTCCACCCAGGGAAATAAGGGCGTCTCAACAGGACCGTCCACACGCACGACCTGACCAAAATTGGAGCAAATCCTAGCCTCCGCTTCCAGCTCCCCCTCTGCCACGACGATGTGTGCGTGTCGCTCTCCCTCACTCCCCCGCTCCCTCTCTCCACAGAGGCATGCGCCCGCCGCGCAACATGCCGCCTCGCACCCCAAACCGACTTTTTTCCACATTTACAGGGTCCCCTCTGCCTACCCCTTCCTGAACCTCACTTCCACAAAAAAAATGAAACAGAAGCAACGACACCCATGCACGTACGTACACCCGTTAATTCTGATCCCACGACGAACGAGTAGGAACTCGGACTCTTCAAGCGGGCACCACCTCGTCGGCATGTTGCTGGTGCTGTTGTACCGCATCTTACAGGGTCCTACATTGCCATGACGTCACGTCCGATGCGATATTTATTCCCGCACGCCCCTCGTGCACGTCGAAGCGCACCCTTCTCCTGAACCATCAAAACGCTGAGGCCACGCCAACGCCAACACCAACGATGCCAAAAGAAGACTTGAAACAAAATTCCAACATTAACCTGTGACGGGGAAGCGAATGAAACGGCAGCAGCGTCTCTCCCCTTCGCCTTAACGAAAAGTCAAGAGCAGCAGCAGCCATACTACTCTCAGTCATGCGACTTGCTTCTGAGACATCAACAAGGTATTGGCACAGCCTTGCCACAATAGCCGTCCATTCGGCTACAAAAAAAAAGGGACTCAACTTTGAATAATGATACGACGTGTACGATGACATCTTCATGTATATACAGCTTCCGAGAAACATCGCCATTTTTTCTATCTCTCTCCTGGACACACTCCCCTTGGGGATCATCTTGAATAGTGATACGACGTGTACAATATAGACACCTTCACTGATTTACAGCTTCCGAGAATATGTTTCAGTAGCTTTTTCCTCTCTCTTTCCTGGACAGAATCCCCTTGGGGATCACCTTCTCTTTCAGAGGCATAATGTTGTTAGACTCAAGAAAGAGCGCTCTCGGTTTTTTCTCGGACAACAAACCCTCAGCAGTCTCTCTCTCTCTCTCTCTCTCTCTCTGCTCTGCTCTGCTTTGCTCTGCTCTGCTCTCCCCCAACCCTCCAATTCGTTGCCACGAGTTCCTCTACCCCACCCACTCCCTCTTCTGGCTACTGGAAGAAGCTCTTGTTGGCGGCGCCCCCGTTAGTGACGGGAGGCGAAGACAAAAAAGAGGAACGACGAGAAGACACCGGCTGGCGCGTGAGGACAAAGATGGAGCCCTTGTTCCCTCTCGCGATGCGGATGCCCTGGTTCAGGTAGGTGGTCTCCATCCATCCCGTCGGGCTGTTTTCGTTTTTTTTGGGGGGGTTGTTGGGGCGAAAAAAAAAACGAAAGGAAGTAGGGAGGGGGGGCGAGATCATGTCGTGCGTGTGTCTTTTGGGGAGGAGAGAAAGATCAAGTATTACTGACCACGTGAAGAGGGGACGTGTGAAAGGAATGAGTGAGCCAGGAAACAGTCTTTATCCAAACCGAAAATCCATACTTGAATACCGATATAGGTGGCAGTGCACCGTCACTGGCTGCCTGTCGGTGCAACAACAAGCTTGGCGCGCAACGAAAACGGCAAAAGAAAAAAAAAAAGCCACGCCCGAGTTCCCATCCACCACAGACCCCAAGCTTTCAAGCCAGCACGAAAAACAGCGAAACTCGGGCAGACAGGTGAAAAGTGAAAAAATGAAAGAAAAAAACACCACCACATGAGCGTTCAGATGGAGTAGACCGTTTGCGACGCTATTCGAAGACATCTCACCACCCAACGCCTCGCGCTGTAAAGCGTTTGTAGCATTTCTGGCACCGACAGAGCCCGCGTCACGGCAAAAGTTACGGTTCGGACTGGAAGTCACTTCCACAGTCGACACTGACCTGAAGCGCTGCAGGTGCGGAAACGTGACCTTCATGCCCCCGATGCTCACGATCGCCTTGCGGAAGCCGACTATGAGGCGATTGGCCTCGTCCTTGAGGGGCTCGACGACCGCGTCGAGCTGAACAGTCGTGGTGAGACCGCTCCAGCCCTTGTACACGGCACGGTTCGTCAAGGTCCTGGGCGGAAAAAGGCGGGGGGGGAAGGAGGGTGTACTCGTGTTAAATAGGCATGCATGCCCTGGCGGTTATAGATCATTGACAATGAAGGGGGGCGCGACTGCGCAAACCCTGAAGTGCGCCAAGGAAACACAAAAGCTGGCGTGCTGCGAGGTGTGCATGCTATTAGTGTGTCAGTGATGACCGTAGCAAGCCTCACCGTCGATTGCTCTGTCGAGTCCTACTACAAGCTTCAGGAAGGCCCAGGAGACATCGCAAATATTCTTGCGCCGACCTCAAGCTAACCCTCTAACTCCATGGCAGCACCCGAATCTCGCCGGGGGTACTGCAAAAAATGCCGACACGATGTGCCGAGTCAAAAAAGGGTTCCCACCCACCCACACTCAAGCGAGGAACCTTACCGAGCCTTGGTGTCGATGATCTGGACGCTCTCCGACGTGTCTGCCCACAGGGGACGGCCGGTCTCCTTCCAGTCGAACAGGAGGGCCTCGCCACCGGCTTCTTTCAGCACCGCGAGCTGGAAAAAAATTGACAAGAGTTTGGTATTACGTGCGATGTGATGCGATGCGCGGACCGGATCGGACCGGATCGGATCGGGGGGAGGAGGACGTACGTAAGGAGGTAGGAACCCCACAGTTTTAAGCATGCGCGCGAAGCTACGTGGCGTGCCGAGCGCAGGAAGGAAGGGATGTCTCGAAATAGGTAGCTCAAGCTTTGATTCCTTCTGTGGAGGCTGTGAGAGAGGAGGGTGTCGTTGCTTGCTTCCTCAGAGCACCAAAATCGGCCACCCTTTCAAGTTATTGACATAAGACAGGCAGACTGACTGCTACGGCAACCATCTGCGTGCTCACCCGCTCCTTCTTCTCGGGGTCTGTCGAGGAGGCCAAGTCCCACCCCTCCTGCACCCCCTCCTCCCCCCCGTCGTTCGACACGAACTCCAGGTGCCACTCTCCCTCCACGCTCTCTCTCAGGGCGTTCTCGTCCGCCGCCGCCGTCGCCGCCTCAGCGGCCGCCGCCGCGTCCACCGCAAGCTTTTGTTCACCACCGCCGACGTTGGGCGGAGGAGGCTGCGTCGTCGCCTGCACGTCTTCTAGGCGCCGGATCAGATCCAGGATAGCGGAGCGGTCGCTGCGCGTGGAGGCAAGGCCGCGCTCGCTGCGGGAGATGCGGTTGAGGAGCTCCATCTGGAGGGAGGTCTCGAGCTGGGCGTTGGCGCGCTCGGCGGCGGTGGCCTGGAAGTTGGTGATGGCCTTGCGGTACTGCAGCATCTGTTTTGTTGATCGTTGGTTCGGCGCATTCGGTTGGGTTGTGTAAAGCGGTTGTGGAAACACGAAGCAGCAGCGGCAACGAAACACGAACACGCAAACGTCCGTTGTGCGCAACGGGTGGAAGTAGACTCGCTCATCATGTGTTCTTGGGGACAAGCTTTTCCAAAAAAGGGGTATCTCCCGTTTACCTGAAACAAAATCAAAGTAACAACGCGATTGGCTTTAGCCGTTTTGTAGCCATTGTTGAATGCAGCTGATGCCGTGGCTGTACATATTATACAATATACCTGCTGGTCGTAGCGGGCGTTCATGAAACCGCGCTGGTACTCTGGGTAAATGTTCTCAATGATCTCCTTGTCCTCTTTCAGCGTCAGGTCCATCATCTGCCCGAACAACAAGTCGCCCGCCTGCAGTGACAGCACAAGAGTCAGCCAGGGCAAGATAGCAAAGCGCGTCTCTTCAAGCGATCGTCGTGTGCGGCAAAAAGCGAGTGCAATGTACATCGGACCAAATTGGATCAAACCAAGATTGGGTTTGAACCAGGGCAACGGAGGATTCTCGTTCATCATACGGTGCCCCTCCACCGCACGCACCTTGTTGATAGGCCCCTCGTCAAGCGGGTGTGTGATGGCGAAGTTCCGGTAGAGCTTCCAGTGAAGCGTCGTCTCCCCGTCGGCCCTCGGCACCGCCGTAGCCTCGATGGTCTTGAGGCTGTTGCTGCCGAAGTACACGCGGATGACCGCACGATACGGCAAGTGGAACTCGTTCTTCACCACCACCTGCGCTCCCGTTTGTATCGCGGCCGGTGCCAAAAAGAAAAAAAGGGGGGTAAATGAAGTTACAAGAGCGGAGAGACGCTGTCACAACATTCGCGCGGAGGGATAGGCAAGATGAAGCGGTCAATCTGTGACACAAAAAAATGATGTTCCGAGGCTGACGTCTTGACGACTCCCTCTCTCGAACGAGACTATTCGGAACAAGTACTTACGAACCCCCTCCCCGGTGTTTGCCATCGGGGTTGGGTTTTCGTCGCTTGGCAACGACGTTGTAAAACAAGCCGCC
>CACKRE030003470.1:74618-97121 GCA_902602495.3 Ectocarpus sp. CCAP 1310/34
GGGGGGGGGGGGAGTACGGGTCTCTCAACTGGGCCCTGGAACTGAATGACGTAGGTTTCGTAAGACACCACACCCTCTGGACCGATTTTCAAAGCTTCGGTACGCTGCAGCAATAACGGTGACGGTGCCGAAAATCGCGGCGTTGGGACCGTCTCGTCTAGATGGCACTTTCCGACTACGAGTCTTCGGGTTAAGGCATCCTCTTCGTCGTGTAGAGTGATCGGGCTTGAAATTCGCTCCTCCAGGTGTGTATGGTATCTTCTGTCATGTCACCGACGTTACTCTACGTAACGCGAGCGAATCAACCCACGAAGAAATGGGTTGGTGGAAACCACCCCCTCCGTATTTCAGTGTGCACGCCCCTCCAACGTTCAAGAAGCTCGCCGCGGCCAATCGAAGATGGTTGTCACCTTTTAAGTACGTCGTTTCGTGTGTGGAGTAAATACGATAGCAGCTTGAAGCGAGTGGTTGCATCGGTCGGCGGTGCGCCCGCCTTTGGGACGCTATACGATCCTCGAGCTTTTTTTTTTGGACATGTTCGATGAAAGCGCCTTCAAAAGTTCAACACTTGATCTGTCGTCTACTGACAAACGCATCGCGTGCCTATTTCCTCCGTTGCACACACACACAAGACACCTTTCTATTCCTCTTCAACGCAGCACCGTGGTATTGATACCGTTCTATGCGTACATACATACACGAAACAGAAAACTTCCTCCACACCATGCTCCACAGAACTGCACAACCAACACGAAACACACAGAGAGACCGCCTGACTCGTAAAAGAAATAATTCGTACACGCAAATAGTAAACGGCCTTGACCTGCGCTAGCTTTCCCCGTTCGACCTTCTTCCTCGCTCTCTTTTAAGATCCTGGCGCTGTCTTGAGCTGTATCGCGGGGTACACGCAAACCCTAGCATAAAGTGGTGACATTTTCAGCAAGCAGAACAAAAATCGACCTATGAATGCAGCACCAACGTTCATAGAGAGAACACCAAAGGCAAGCTTCGCCGCACAAAATGTGCCGCACGTACGCGCACGACAACCGATTGTACCCGCTCACGATTTCGTCTCCTCCTCCCTCCATGCCTCGCCCTTTTCCATCCACCATCTTCGTAGAACGCACCACGGCAGCTCCCGACCCTCAGGGCCAACGGAAGTCGCACAAGGGTACTAACTGCGGTGGGTGCCCTCAACAAAGCACGGTCACCTCCACCCGCCGCCACCGTATCCCCGGAGCAAACCCTCCACAAGGGGACGGGTGTAACGGTCACAGAAAACCGCAGCAAGAACACGCCACAAATATTTACAGCATGCGGGGATTATTCCGGCGGGCTGCTACTGCCGCCGCTGTTGCCACTGCCGGTGGTGCGGCCGCTTGTTGGTCGTTCCGATGCAGTGCCACCAGCGGTGATTCCGCCGTTCACTGGCCTTCCCGAAACGGAACCAGTAGTCCCGCGGCGCTCTGACCGCGCCTCCTGAAGGCGACGCTTCAGCCCCGCTCGCATGGTGGCAAGGCGAACCTCCATCTGCTTGCGGAGCTTCTTCTTTTCCTGAGAAAGGAAGGTCGGATTTGGGGGAGGTGGGCGAAGTCGTGGGTACTGGTTTTGCAAAACCAACAACACCAACAGAACACGTACGAGACCGCGAAAGTGCTTTCGCGCAAGCCATTCTTTTTAATCGACAGGGGGGACGGGGGCATGGGGGGATAGGGGTGAGGGGGGGTTCAACCGCGCCCTGGAGAGACATACGTGTGGTGCCTGCGATTGATTGACCTCACTCACTACTTGAGAGACCCGATCGAGATATCTCCATCTTAAATCTTACACCACCTTTGGTGGCAACCATATGTCTAGGTTGGCTCACGAAAACAACTCGCATTTTCTGCTCCTCCTCTTCCTACACCACAATAACCACTGAAAACACCCTCGCAACAACAAAGACATGGATTCGAATGGGCACATATAGACAGGCCGCAAGGCGTACTTTTTTCTGCAGCGTCTGTATAGTACTGAGCCCACTCGACCACGGAGCAGCCCATGCAGAAAAGGGGGGGGGGACACCAACAACACCAGGCCGTGTAAGCCGCCTATCACGGCAACATAAGACACACGCACACTCCGAACGGGCCCAACGTGGAGCAGAGTAGTACACGATACATCGGGAGTGAAAACTGCTCCTTGTGCTCCTCGGACTAAACATACTTCTACGTTTGGTCGGCTGGTTTAAGCGTCGGGTCGATACCAACCAAACATAACCCCAGGCATAATCTAAATACCCATATCTATATTCCCGGCTTTACTGTTGGTCTACGTAGTCGTAGCAACGTCGCCCACCTCTGCGAGAGCAGAATAGAACTCTTCTCGACACCGCGCCGTCTCCTCCTCTCTCGCCGCCGCCACCGCCGTCTCGATCTCCTCCCGCTCCGCCACAGCCTTCGCCGTGGCCGCGTCTCTCTCCTCCTCGTCCGCACGCTCCGCCTTAGCCACCGCGTCCAGCAGACGCTGCGTGAGAGTGGCCGTGGATTCCTTCAGCCTCACTACCTCCTTCTCCAACGCGGCTGGGAGTTTGGGTCATGGGGGGTGATTGGACGAACAAGCGTGTCGTTTTTTTTGGTTGCGTCAAGCTGGTGTGGGCTTTGTTTGTGGCAAACGGTTACACTAGATTCGCTTGCTTTCGCCGGAAACAGGAAGTAGAATTCTTCAAAACAACTTTCAACATGGAAAGCATTTCCCACTGGCTGCCATGTCAAGCTAGAAAACATGTGTGCTTACCGCCGCAACAATTCTTGGACCTACAGGGAAGTTCTTTCTACGTCTCATCCCTCCCTCTATCGCGACTGTTTGTTGTGAAAGTTTTCTCACGCAAACGCTTCATGTGTCTGTTCGTATGAAAAAAGGTTTGATACGGCTTATTCCACCCTTATTCTTCATTATCCCTTGACACGAGCACACCTAAAAATACATTAAAAAAAAAACGACCAAGGTGTGCGTGCATCCGACAACCATTGCCACCACAGCCGTGCTGGTTGGGAACACGACCACTGACTCGCGCGTCCTTCTCATGATCTCAATAGCTCAAAGGCACAAGGTGTTGTTCCAGCACAGCAATAGCAACAGTCTCAAGCACAACAACGAGACCGCGCGCTTGGGCTCTTTGGGCAAGAACCTTGGTCGTTTCGCTTGTTAATAACCAGAAAACGTGTTTGCATCGGCCACATCTGTCCTTGCACAATTCGGCACGCGCGATCGACGAATATATATATATATATATATAAGTCATCCCATGTGTTCACGTGGATCCACCCCACAGACAACAAGTCCCGCCTGCCTAAAAACAACTGCGACAACAACCTCCCAGTCTCGTGGACACAATTGTGACGGAGCCGCCGCAATACTTACAGTTATTGTGGCCGAATCGCCGTGATGTAGAATCCCCTAGCCGGGGCGTACCACCACCACCAGCACTTAACACCAACAACACCAACAACACCAACAACAATAACACCGAAAGTTGACGACGACATCTCCTGCCTCTCGAACTCCACGTGACTTCGAAAACGCCCCGAACACAAATCGTACAACAAGAGAGAGGGGGCCGCATCACGCAACAAAGCCAAGCAGCAGCAGTAGCAGCAGCAGCAGTGGGAGCAACAAGAGACCAAGGACCCTACTGTACTCACCTCTTTTCCCCTGCTCGGTCCTCAAGAGCGCGTCGCCGGCGGCCTTCTCCTGTACTGCCACCGCCTTCTCCTTCAGGGCCTCTTCTAGCAACGCCTGCGCAGCCTCTAACTCCGCCCTCACCTGTCGCACCTCCTCATTCGCTGCTTCCGCCGCAGCCGCGGTAGCGTGGCTCCCCTGCGATGATCGGTAGGGAGTCATGGGTGTTTGGTCGTCGTGCATCGGCAAGCTAGCGAGTTCGTTGGGCGCGGGTGAGGGGTTATAGCCGTCGTTGCGAAAACTCCTCCCCCCTGAGAGATACACGCCAACACCTACCGCCGACCACTCGCTACAAACCACGTCAAGCTGAGCAAAAACAGAACACCCCGTGTAGAATACGACGAAACTTCTCTCCGATCTCTCCAAAGCCATGCTTGACGAAAACCACGAGTCGCCTACAACGACAAGGACGAAACCTCACCTGCTTCAAAGCCTTCGCAGTTTCGGCCCTGACGACCTCTAGCATCGCCGTCTTGGACTCCTGCTTCTCCTTGGAAAGCTGCAGTTTTTCGTAAAACGAAAAGCAGCCCATCCAGAGTATGACGAGAAGGAGGCGGATGAGGAGGGCAAGGCCGAGGAGCAGGGAGGGAGGAGAGGAGACGGTGTCGTGAGGCAAGAGCACGTGGTCATCCCTAGTTGTCGCTGCTTGTATTGTTTGTGGTGATGTTGTTGGTATAGTTGTGGCCGAAGGATGGGGTGAGGACGTGCCGTCACCTCCAGTTGTTGTTGTTGGTGGTGCTGCTGCTGGTGCTATTTTTCTACTTGTTCTTTCTTGTATCAATTCATGACCAAACACGTAGCCAGCATCAAAAAATATTTGCCTAACATGAAACGATCCACAGTGACGTTGCGATCTATACAGCACGTCGTCGCATTCTAGCCTACCGTAAGAGTGGGAGTGATGGCAAACCTTCTAGACAGAATTTAACAGCTTGATTGCTCCCCACCCACGAGGGTGCCAATGTCGGGTGGGACTGTGCTGGAAGATCTCGTCTACAGCCGTTCTTTGCACGTATCGGTCCGTTCTCGTATTATTGGTTGCGGAGCAATCGCGCTTCGAAATTGGTTTTATGTTGGGGGTGCGAGCGAGCGACCGCACGTATACAGTAGCAGCCTACGCCCTTGAGAGGGGTGCATGCATTCATCATACAAGGGCCGGCCTGCTCAAGAAGCATGTTAGTGTACTCAACGCCGGCCATACGTACTGTAGGAATCCGTATGTGCTTGTGCCCTGACCATCACAAGACACAGTACTGCCACTTGCCACTGAGGCAGCATTGAGCATGCCAACACCCAAGATTCCACAATGAGTGTTTACTGCTGTACCTGATCGAGGTGAACCTCTAGCGTGTGGACGTACTCCTTGAGTTGTCGATCGTCCTTCCGCCTGTTTGACCTCGCCTCCTTCGCTGACAACGCCGCCCTCCGCCGGTCTTCTTCCAGGTACTGCGGCGAGAGGGCATGCATTCATCACACCAACTTAGCAAAACCCGCAGTCCTCCGTGAGCGAGAAACCAACGCACATGGAGAACGCGCCCAGGCAGCATTTGCAGCCACAAACTGCACCCCTTCTCACCATAGCCTTGTCGGTGGTCGCGCGTACGTTCCAAGGCCAAAATAGTCCAAAATAGACTCCCCCGTCAACACAAAAAAAGAAAACACTTATGCACACGAACAAGAATAACACGACAACCACCATCACCGTCCCTTGTCTCTCCTCACCGCCAACTGATTCTCTAGCGCCAGGATCTTCTCCTGCTGCAACGCAGCTTCTTCCTCCATCGCCGCCGCCGCCACCGCCGCCTCCTCCTCCTCCTCTGCCCCGCCCCTGCTCACCCCTCCTTCAACCTCGGCGGCGGCGGCGGCGGGCGCCTCCGCGCTAGCGCCGCCTCGCACCAACCCTTCCCAAAGCTTCAACCCCAGGGCACCCATCAACGCGCTGACTACAGCGCCAAGTACGGAGCGCTGGCGCTGCCAACGCCCACCCGGACGTGGCTCATCTCCGTCGTCGGGGGGCACGATTTCTAGCTCGCCTCTCGCGGCGGAGGGTTCCGCAGAGGGAGGCGTGAATTCGTCTTCGGCGGGGTTTGTCAATAACGGGAGCGGAGCGCTGCCGGCGGTACTGCTGTAGAGAGTGGTAGGGAACAACGTCAAAAGTTTTGGGGGGGAGGGAGAGGGATAAGGGAAGATGTGTTCAGGTATGGTAGGCGGAGGTTGTATTCACTCAAGACGTGTGGGTGATGCCTACATTCGGCGTGATAGTAACGGCGATGTAGGTCTCCAAAAAATCGCGTTGTCCTTGTACTGCGTGAGGGCCAAAGAAGAATACACTCGCCACGGAGTGGTTGCGGCCTTTCGACAGAGTTGCTGCTGTCTTCACATTAAGAACCTTTCCGATCTATCTACCCAGTACCTTCATCTGTCCGTACGAGTCCAATACTTGACGCGGTCGATTCCCGTAGTCACAGGCTAACAAAGTGCGACTCGGTTATTGATTCCACAATCAGCGGAGCACTGATGATTGGCGTGACATGAGTGAAAAGTAACGCTCAAGATACGGACATGGAATCATAGATTGACTTCGACTCGAAAGCGAGGGCAACTTGTGTCCATCGACCGCGTGTCCCTACATGACAGCAGCGGTGGCTGGCGGAACAAAACGGCTATCGGCCCCCCGGAGTCCACGGGAACAGCGTTGTTAAGGAACAACCCCACGCACAAGCCTCTCCCCGCATGTGCGCGCCGCACGACGAAAGCTTCCAAGCTCATATGGACCATTTTCAGCGAAAGCGGGGCATGCATAGACACCAGGAGGGGTCCCTCTTGGCGTTGAGCGCATGCCTGTACACACCCATGCATGCACACTCACCTCTCCAACGCTCGTGAAGCCGCAGCAGCAGCAGCAGCAGTCCTACCCCCTAGAGACGGCCCCGACGCTGTACCAGCACGCCTCTCCTCTTCCCCCACCCGGCTCTTTCGGAACCCAGCCCCCGACACGCGCCTTCGATCCGGTAGGCTACCGCTAGTGCTGCCGCCGTCGGTGCCTTGCTCCTGCTGCTGATGGAAGAGCGAACTCTCCGCTGCCAACGAGATGCCGTCTTTCAGTTCCAGCTCCGATATCGAGTCCTCCCCTTCCTGTGCCAGAAGCGCTGCGGCTTCTTCCTCGTCCTCAGGCCAGCAGAACAAGGCGTTGTTGCCGTCCCCCGCGTTGCTGCTGCTGTTCTCGTCCTCATCATCGTCGGCTGCCGAGTCGTAGTCGAAGTCATCGGGGAACTCGTCATACCGGCCGTCGTCGCTGCTGCGCCCCCCGAACCACCGTCTTACCCCAGCTCCTCCTCCTCCTCCTCCTCCTCCTCCTCCTCCTCTGATCATCTTCGCTGCCGCCACGCTGCCGGTGCCACTCCTGGAGCCGCCGTCGGGGCAAGTATCACCTCGCGGGCAAGTATCACCTCGCGGGCAAGTATCACCTCGCGCTGCCGCTGTCGGTCCGATGAAGCCCTTTCTTCGCACCCTCCTGGCTCTGCTCACGCCCATGCTGCCTTCGGTCCTGCTGGTTCTTCTGCCCTCAGGCTCCCACGAGAAGTCTGCTTCCAGGTGTTCGGGTGGCGTCCGTAATGGCGGCTTGGTATCTCGGCTGTCGTCGGAAAAAGGGCCTTCTGTCCACGTGCCCGCCCACGTTGGTGGATCCGGCGATGGCCGTGAAGATGCCTGGGGTCTTTGGATAGGGCCACCACGCGGCGGAGGCAAAGGACCATCTCCAGCAGCAGCAGCAGTTGCGGTACGGATACCCGTCCTCGCGGTCATCAGCGTTGCTGCCGCAACGATGGCGAGCCCGCTGTGCCCATGCATGGCAAAGCTCTGAGCGACCGTTCCTAGTCTTCCCTTCACACCTCGCCGGCGCATCTCTGGGTATGCCGCTCTCGCTCTCGTCGTGGATAAGTCGGTGCAGCAGAGCAATGTGACATGTGAACATGCACGAGAGTCGGCGGCATGCTGATGCGGGGGGTTTTGGCGTGCTGTGGTAGGGTACGTGTTTGGTAGATCCTGTTGTGCGATGCCCCCCCCCGAGCCACGGAGCAGCTGTCCTCACAAACTCTCCACAGCAGCTCTCGCTCGCCTCTCCCTCTCTCTGTCATCCCAGCTGCCTCCCGGACTGGCTTTCGGTCTGCTACACAGGGCATTGTCACTGATTCTCCTCGCAGATCTTTGCGATTTTGCGGCACACGCGACAAAGTGCAAACCGGTCGCTGTCTGCGGCCAGTTGCGGTTCAACTGCGCCTACACAGCGCCTGGATCATCATGCTAAAGGGACTGCTGCTTACGGCTGCTGCTGCAAATTCTTGGTGCCCGAGCCGGGCTTTCGTCGGGGTTCGGGTCGAGCTCGGTCGTCGATCAGCAGCAGCAGGCGGGAGCGTTACTCCTCTGCTACCTGCGTCACCAACTGCCGGCGTTGTCCCCAGCAGCATGATGACACATCACCAGCACGATGCGATTACCATCGCCAGCAGCAGTGCGGCAGTGACAGAGTTAGCCGAACGATGCTCGGCGGAGACGACCTACCAAGGAGAACATCGAGTAGTCCACATCGCAACGCCGGGTGCACCTCCGCCCTGGCTTGAGGACGACGAGGAACAGGGGAGTGAGCAGCAGCGGGCTACGATAGCCGAGCTCGTCTCGCACTTCGGCGCCGTCAGTCGAGATCGTGGGGTAGAGCTGGTGAAATTTGGAAGCGTCTACATCGGCGAGGTGGTCGACACCAACTGGAGACATGCGCCCAGCAAGGAGAAGCAGATGACGATCGCGGCCGCTAGGAAGAAGGCGCTGAAGTCTGCCGATCAGGCGCCATTTCGCGGGACTTCGTTCGAGCACATGAGACTGCGGCGTCTGCACCCCTGGGAGAGCGGCAACTTCCCGCCCCACGGTGCTTACCTCCGGGTTCACTGCGACCCCCGGACTTTCCCGGCGTCGCAGGTCACGGACTGGCGCAAGCGGATCGTGCACAAGAACGAAGACTTCGTGGTCGTCGACAAGCCCGCGGGGGTGCCGACGGTCCCGACCATCGACAACGGCGTGCAGAACTGCGTGTTCCAGGCAAGCCTGGCGGTCGCGGGCATGCCCCCCGCGTCGCGGTCACTACCCCCGCCTCTGCACGCGGTGTCGCGGCTGGACGTCTGCACGTCAGGGATCGTCGTCTTCGCGAGGCACAAGGAGGCCGCGAAGCAGCTGAACGAGCTGTTCCGTGCCAGGCGGGTCAAGAAACGGTACCTGGCCCTTCTCACCCCTGGCCCGCCCGTGCCGACGGGTTCGATGGCCCACTGCTGCCGTTCGAAGGCCTTCGACGGGTCTCGCCGGCCGAGGATATACGCCGACTTCGACGAGGAGCTTCTCGCGGGCAACAAGTGGGGGGGCGCATGGCAAGAGGCGAGGTCGACGGTCCTGCTCTGCGCCCCCGCCACCGGCTCGGCGAGCGCCGCCGCGGTGGCGGAGGACCGCGAGCGGGCGGAGACGGCCGCGAGAGCCCTGGAAGAATCGGCGGCCGGCGCGGCGGCGAGGCTGGAGGCAGAGCTGGCGGCGGGGTTGGGGCTTGGTTCGGGGTCTTCGCCGGAAGAAATGGTGGCGGCCGCGCGAGGAGGAGAGGGACGAGTGGAGGAGGACGGAAGAACCGTTCCCGATGCCGAAGCAGCCACGGCGGCAGAAGCAGCACGGGAAGAAGGGGCCCATGTCCCCCACCTCTGCGCCATGGAGCTCGAGACGGGTCGGACGCACCAGCTGCGGTTGCAGCTGGCGGCGATGGGGTCGGCAATCGTGGGCGATACTCGATATCGCGGCGTCGTGGGGCGCGTGCACCGGGGGTTGAGGGTAGACGATGACACGTCTAGGTTTGGGCAGGAGCCGGAGGCGATCGCGCTGCAGGCTGCGCGAATAGAGTTCGAATGGCAAGGTAGAACGGTCGTGTTCTCAACGGACCGTCCATCGTGGGCCCTGTAAAGAAAAACAGGTGTCGCCAAGACGAGGGCTGATTTGAGCGGGGAGGGGAGAGTCGGTGTGGTCGTTGTGGCTTGTGTTGCTCCAAGCGAATAACGGCGGTAACTGGTGCATGTTGGGTGTGGGCAATTTTTTCGGTGAGGAATGCAATAGAGGAGGTGACGCTTAAGTGCGGTAATGACTTTCACTTTGACGACTTCTTCGTTTGGCTTTTGGTGTGTGTTGTGCGGTACACGCACATAATTCGAGTCACCGTGGTGCGCGCTCTTTTGGGCCTTGTTTATAGTAAATGCCGACGAATCTGACGATCACTTGGAGTGACGTTTTGGGGCCGGGGGGGTGGATCCTTGGCTGGATGTGTGTGCTCGTATTCGGCTACGGTCTCAAGAACATTCGTGCGTATTGTGACGCCATCGCTTTGGCGGTTCGAGCTAGAAAATTCAATTTTGACAATTGTGGAACCGTTTCCCCTGCTCCCGATACCTAGCTGTACGATGCGGCGACGTGATAGGGCATCTGGGATAACCTTAAAATCATAGCCGCTAGAGCAGTTTGTTGCACTTGCTATGATCGTCGAATCGGGAGGTGTCTCGAACGAAGCACTCTTATCTTGATAGCACGAGGGCGCGTGTTCGATACTAAAAGCGCCGCTTTCTTCCGCGATCGCGCCATTCTCTTCAAGGATGTATCCTGGCGCCCTGCGGTCCACGAAGGGCTTTTTGCTCCAAGTGTGGCCGTCCGAAAGATGCTGCTTGTACCATTTTTTGCGAACTTGATACTAGAGGAGCAGCGGTCGTAAAAGCATGCTTTAGCAACACTCCACGGACAACCGTACTCCGGACAATATTGACACGCAGTTCTGTAGAGATTCAACCAAGCACGTCTTTTGTGTTCACGGTACAAATTCAATTCGCTTCGCTGAGAAGAAACAAGTTTTCCAGCTCTCCGTTGCTCTCATCTTACAAGAAAAACTGCCCGTGTGCGTCAGACGTGCACCCGAAGTCGACCTCAAACGAACATTACATCTCTACTTGATCTATGGAGTACTTTGCATACACGTTTGATGGTGTCAACCTCATCATCCGAGTTCGGTGTGTCAACCTCATCATCCGAGTTCGGTGCTCCCTACACAAACGAATGTATGGTGCGCATTTTGCCCAACAGCATGGGTCAACAACACAATCTTGCCACCATCCAATCTCGTTGGCTTACGCCACGCTACTGATTTCTCGTTATGCGGCGCACGTCCTCTCTAGTGCGAAAAACGCTCTCCCTAACCAATGCTGTGATCTTCTTTCCCAGACCTGGAAATACACCGAGCCGTATTTGGCGTCTTGTAGCCCCACCGAAAATCGCACTCCCCACGTCGAACCAACCATATGCCTCTGCTGTGTTACTAGAGGTTACCCCCTCCCATTAAACGGAAAAAGGTACGCACAAACGAATGATCGTCACAAGGGGGGGGTTACCTGGCATCACTGTCCGCAACACCTACTTGTACAGGGCTTTCCCCCGCTCCCTATCCCGACCCTGTCCACTGAAGGCGTTGGCACTACCTTTGTTGCTCACGTAAGCGATATCTACGTCAGGCTGTCCCGGTGGAAGCGGGCGCTGTGATAGATTTGTGGGGTGGTGTGCTGGAGCTGCGGTATTAGTGGAAGGAAGTACTCCAGCTCATGAGCCGACGCCCATGAGCCTTCCGTGCGTGGAAGGCGCGCTGAGCCGAGGGGGCTTCTGAGCAACGATAACCTTGGACACCCAGTTGATCTCCTTGTCTTGCACGAAGAGCCCGGCCTAGGACAAGCGTGAGAAGAAGAGGGCCGAGGGGGACAGGGGGGGGGGGCATTGGCGGGAGCTTTCGAGCATGGTGGATCATTTACTACTTTCGCACTTCATGGGGTGCCCGAAGTTCGGCTTTCGTTGCCATCATGCGGCACCAAACTTGCGCCCAACAAAACCTGCACACTCATCTGGTACACCGTACGTGGCGTATGCTCCAAGAACACGTAAACAAACGCGGCTCAATACCATGGTACGGAACCGATACGAGTTGTTTGGTGTCAAAAATTCCTCGCACTAGCGAGCGTGTCTCTACCGTCGGACAACTTAGTCTCACTGCCATGAGCCCGTCCCTGTCTCTGTGAGTTGGTCTCTCTCTCTTCATTTCCTTCTACTTGCGCCCAACAAAACCTGCACACTCATGTGGTACACCGTACGTGGCGTATACTCCAAGAACACGTAAACAAACGCGGCTCAATACCATGGTACGGAACCGATACCAGTTGTTTGGTGTCAGAAATTCCTCGCACTAGCGAGCGTGTCTCTACCGTCGGACAACTTAGTCTCACTGCCATGAGCCCGTCCCTGTCTCTGTGAGTTGGTCTCTCTCTCTTCATTTACTTCTATCGCCCACTATCTTTTTCAACGTCGCCCCCTCCATCACCCGCCTCTCACCCCTCCCACCCCCCCCACCTCAGCCTCACTTTAATGAGGCTGTACTCCAAGTCGGACTTGAGGTACGCTCGGTAGGTCGGGGTCATCTGTCCCCATGATGGCAGCCTGTCGAGGGTGCACACCCCCGCGCCGTCGAACTCGGGCTGAGTGGCGTCGACCACGATGGCCTTGCCGCCGGGCTTGAGCGTGCGTGCGATCTCATTGATAACGTTTGTCTTGCAAAGGTTCGGCAGGAAGACGAAAACGCACGAGAGACATGAGCGTCCATGTAGTGAAGTTAGTTTTGTTTGGTTTTAGTGTGGAGGCGGCCTCGACCGTGCGCATACTGACGCAGGAGGCGATGGCGGAGACAGAAACGATCATCACTGGCTCTTGCACCAAAGCATCAGGAGCACGCTACTTGAAGAAAACGTTTGCCGGACCGTGAACGCTCCGAGTAGTTTCCAACACGCGGCTTACTGAGCATCTCGGCGGCACCATTGCCCTCGGTCAAGGCACAATGTACACAATCCCCACAGGAGTCCGCGCATACACCGTGGGGGGCGGGGGGGCGGTAGCGGGGCGAAATCACCAACTGCATGACCCTCCAGATGTACATCTTCCCTTTGACCGCAGCTGACCATGCTGGGTAAAAAGAAGGGAAAATTCTCCGGCTGCAGTTGATACCCACAAACACTACTCTCCGCCTGCACATCACCACGCCGCCTTCGATACACCCACAATAGCTAGCTGCCGCCCTTGTTCTATGTGTTACCTCGGCTTCTTTGGGGATGGTGGACAGGACGAAGTTGCAGGTGACCACGTCCTGGGACTCGTTCTCGATAGCCATGTGTTCCGCGTTAGACTCGACGTAAGTCACGCCTTCGACCCCGTTAAGATTTTGCTTAGCCATCCTTAGGTTGAAGAGGGAGAGGTCCAGCGCGGTGACCTTCAGCGTCTCGAAGTTGTTCTGAGATCGCCAAACACAGGACGGTGTTTTCGGACGTTCAATGCAATCACCCCAGGTGTCCCGGGGAGTTGGGAACGATGGCGGGGCGGACAACGGCAAGGCCGAAGGACGAGGCAGGGGGAGCCACAAAATGTGCCAGAACAAAGCTGAGTACCCTGTTGTTCTCTGCGCCGAATCTCGAGCACTTCCTGATTCAGCGTCAGTGCAACCTGCCATGTAAAGTGCTACACAGCCCTTTGTTGCGTCAGAACTCGGCCGAACCGGCGGGTTGCCAGAGTTCTCTCAAAGAAGGATTTTGGAACCTTTTCGCCTACCTTGACGAAGGTCAGGAACCTGCCGGTGCCGCAGCCTACGTCGAGGAGGGATGCGGTCTCAGGGTCCTTGTCGGCTAACGCACGCCCGATGCGCAGGATCGATCGCCGGCGCATGGCATCGCCCATGCCCCACATCTAGCGAAGCAAGGTATTGCATACGATGGGGAGGGAAACGATGAGTGTAATGGCATTCCGGAAGCAGCGGGTATCTACGCGCTTCGATCCCTCTTCTCGGCGGAGCACGTCGTTCATGGGACTGAAAGAACGCGAAGAGAGACGTGCGAGACACCACGCTGGCTGCATTTCATGTAGCACCAAGTAGATCCTAAAACGTAGTCTGCCCTGCTGCTCTGTGGCTGTTTATTTTTCTTGTCGTGATCAACTTCAAAGCACTTTTTCTCTCTCCCACGGGCGCTTTGGTCGGTCGTTATTTCTCTCGCACATATGTCAGAAGGTGTTGAGCAGAGATCGGAACATTTTTTGTATTGGGAAGACCGGAACAACAACAACAACATAATTCGTTTCGTATTTAGACATGCTGCTGCCATTGCGAAAGGCATAACTCTGGACACCTCCTATTGAAAAATACCAACCTTGGACTCCATGTTGTAGTCCATTGTTTGCGAGCCTTTGGTCGACAGGAGGTCTTCCTTCGCCAGGAAGTACTCCGGGTAGCGCCCGGGCGCGGAGAAGGTCGGGGAGGGAAAATCGTCTTCCGCTTTCGCGCTCGCCTTCTGCCAAAGGCACCCACGGGAGGCGAAACAAATTGCGGCGGGAAAAAGCGACAAGGCGCGGTGGCATGCTGTGCTTGCACCAGCTTTGGTCGGTGCAGAATTGAGGAGGAATCGAGGCAATGTTGGTACTGGTACAAGCAGTCCCCTCTACCATTGTGGTGTGGTGGGGAGGTACAAGGGTAGTCATAGCCGCTGTCCACGACGAAGGGTCGGCGCACCACAAACAAGAGGAGTTACAGGGCGGCAGCGACATTTCCCCGCTCGTGCGATTCGTGCGGTTCATTTTGAACTGTGAACTACTGTACGTGCAGCTTGCATTATATTCTATTAAAGGTCAATCGCAGATAACCGCCAGCCACGCGACTACGCGTATTCAGCTCAAACATTCCAGACGGGAAAACCACTGATGATAGGGGGCAGGGAGGGGCTCCGAGATGCTTGAGATATCCCTAGCATACGACGGCGACATCAAGGCTGAACAACGCTAGCTGTTGCCGGGTCCTCCTAGACCCTTAGGGAGACTCCGCGAGAAAGAGGATTCACGTCCGCTTGACTCGCAATCAGAGCTTCATAACGACCGAAAGGAACACAGAGATCTGTGTTTCTGCTGTTTTCTCTTTTGTGATCATTCAACATCTTGGGTTCGTGTGGCTCGAAAAACACGCGGGCCTTTCCTGCCATTACCTTCCGCTGGAGCTCATCCCTGTAGTAGGTGGAGAATGCCACCAGCATTTTCGCCGGGTTGTACCTCAGCAGCCCCATCGCCTCGATGATCCTCATGTCGTACGGTAGCTTGTACTCGCCACTCTCGATGGATGTGGCTTCGCGTCTTTTTCACATTCATGCATCAATCAGAGAAGCGGTCGAGTTCAAAGGTTTTATCGAAAGGTCTGTACCAGGTTGGACGGACAATTAAACCGCATGGCGATCGAAAGGAAACGAGGGCCGGCGGGGTTGGGAGGGGCAAGGGACAGCAAATATCCTCTCGAGGCTGTGGGTTGTATGCGAAACTTCCTTCGGCAACACGTTCTAGCGTCGAGACAAATGTCCAAATGAGCGTCCCTGTGAGCAGGTTGGAGCTGCAATGTAGCTTAATTGACATCACCAGGAAGAGATTGGTACGACTCTCATGAGCACGTGGGTTCCAATGCCTTTGGTTCCCGTGGGAAGTTATTCTGCAGCACAAGAGTACAAGCCGCGAGAACACCGAGAGTGCTCAAAGTCGACAATGCTGTGTGCCACCAACCACCCCCTACAACGGTCACGCTGGGTAGCTGCATGCAGTCCCGACGCAAAAAAATCCCGTGCTTCGTAGAGACGCTCAACTCACTTCATGACGGCAACAATGCCTTTGAGGTTTCGCGACCACCAAGCATAGCTCTCCGTGGACGTGATCTTCTCATCGGGGATGATGCGCATGGCCTCCAGGATGGGCTCTTCCCGCCCGCCCGCCAGCGCAGCGAGTATCGCGCGAGACAGCGCGACGGGATCAACGGACATCTTCCCGCCGACCGTGCTCGAGATGAGAGACTGCTGCGCCATGAAGTACCAGAGGCGTGCCGACATGGCCACGGTGTAGTGGATGGTGGAAGGGTTGCGGGCCAGGTGGGCCAAGGGCGCGACGTAGTCCGAGTTGATGGAGCTCGTCACCGTCGCTAGACCCTCCTGGTGGGGCGGGAGGGTGTGTGCGTTGAACGGTGGTGAGTGCGAGGAGAAGAAGTCGGTGGGGGGCCATGCCGTTTTTGTTTTGAGTCAGTCGAAAGTGTATTCTGGCGTCACAGATGCTTGCACCAACACTTATTTTGTGGAATTGTGTTCAAGCTCGAATACAACCTCGCAACTCGATCCGCCAGGTTTGAAGAGCGACTTCTGTGGAAACCAGGATATATCAAGGCACTGAGAGGTTTCACACGTCGTGCGACAGCAGTAGCTACATTGTGTCCATGTAGAAAGCGCGCTGAGCAATGTTATCGCTGATTTTCTCGCGTTTTTGTTACCAGAAGTGAAAATACCCTTTCTCTGTGACGAGTAAGGGTCCCTGGAATGGTGATTAACCGTTCACCGGCGGAGGTATTTGTCTCCTCTTGATATTTGGCGAGGAAGTGCCAAGGAATGAGTTTCCACCAGACTACTGTGCTTGTAAGGCACAGGTGATTCCAAACGCTCACCCGAATGTCTTGCACGCGGTCACGAGCATCCTCTCGCAGGTCGACGGCCTTGTCCCGTAGAAAAGTCGGGGCTGCTTGCAGCCGCTCCTGGAGGGGCACCTTCTCACTGCCGCCGAAGTCGTCGACCACGGTATCGCTTATGGCGGCGTGAATCCCTGGAGATGCCGGTGATGGCGATGATGTTCCCCCTGTTCTCCAAGCACCACCCAGTCCCCCGCTGGTGCTGCTGCTGCTGTCAAATTCCGACCGACCGACGTTGTTGTTGCTGCTGGGCGCGCCGCGTGTGTTGCCGCGGCTGAACCTGGGAGGAACCCTTGTAGGCCTAGACGATAGTGGGTCACCCGGGGAGGCTTGCAGCTGTAAGGCCTGCCGTCGCAACAGAAGACATTGATTCCGCACGTTCAAGGTTGGTGTCTACACTGGTCAAACTTGACATCCTGATCCGTCGGCATATGTCGGGTGCGATTGTTTGTGTTGCTCGACGAAGAGGTGACTGTACTCCACCGAAACACGAAGACTGAGAAGATCAAGACCAGTGCGTGTGCTGGTTATACACGAAGTACTCGCCTGACACGAACATTGCCTCTGCTCTCCTGTGCGAGGAAGGCGATATATTGCAGCAAGCTCTGGCAGTCGATCAGCTGTACATGCATAGTCTAGTCTAGACGGGACCAGATGCCACGAGATGTTTGCTTGATTCGATTAATACAGTTGTTACCGATTCACAGCATTCGGGGGTCAACAAGGACGACAAAGTCTCTTCTTAGTGCGCCCAAGCCGCCCTGAGGAGTGATGGGTGTGTGTGTGTCGATCGGAATGCGCCGTGCCTCTTTTGCGATGTCACTCCCGGTACGCTCACCTTGTTCGTCGACCGGACCGCACCGTTGCCCGACGCAAGAAAGCCGAGCGCCGGGCTAGCCCCCGAAGCCACGGCAGTGAGCGTAGCCGCTACCAATAAACTCCTCATGTTGTAAGCGCCGTAGAGAGTGGGGGAAGAGAGAGAAAGGGAACACATGTGGTATCCGACGGTTCGCCGGGGGAACTCTGTAGTAGAGCGGGGACATGCTGGAAACTGGGAAACGCAATTACCTACAATTACCGCCACGAAGCGGCACCTGTTGGCCCGCACTCTTCCACCCGCCTGGACAGGTACGTAGCACATCTTGCCCACCTGACAACTCAGACAACGCCGACTGGACTAATACAAGGCATGGCTCCTGTACGTGTTATTTTGGCCACGGGACTGGCTGTGGCCTCACTGAGCGTTGATGCTTTTGTCTCGCCCCGAGCGTCAACTCTGGTTGGGCGAAGAGCCGGCTGTCACGCAGCAACATCAAGACCACTTCACCAGCGCATGAGGTGAGTCACGACTCTTCTGCCCCACGCCCCACACTCAACAACAACTGCAGGGTGTTGCCGACCCTGGTTTCTTCCTAGGTAGGTGGCCTGAAAGACAGTTGTTGCCGAGGGGGGCGAGGGGAAGGGGGGGTGTCAGTGCTCACTTGTGGGAGGGGCCATCCTCTCCCGACGAGATTTTGGTTAGTTTCGCTGCCTGTCTGACTTGTTTTGTGTTCTGCGTGTACGCAGCCTGGATATACACGCACCAACCACCCTCCAAATATCCCGCGCCCTTCATGATCTGCATCGAACGGCTTTCCCCTTCAATGCCGTGGAATGGGCACGTGGTGTGTGGAGCTCCTTCTCCTGTTGGTGTTTCGCCACGCACCCGCTTTACAAATGTAACCCATGGCTGACTACGCAGCGATTGCGCCGCTTTCACGTGTTGGCAACCTTCGGGACTTCTTCCTCTCACTCTTGTAGCATGCATGGATTGCGGGTTCGAATCTGTAAGGAGAAAATGATTTACGTGGAAAACATACGTATCGCCGTGAGTAAACACAAACGTGGTGGATGCTGAACGCTCTAGAGAGTGTTAAAATAGGGAGGGCTAGGCTACTCTGTGCAGACCGAAACTCCTTGGAAACAACTTGTAGAACGGTCTAATCTGTAGATACATGACCCCTGGGTTGGTGGATCAAACAACTACGAAGGTGTGCAGACTGGCGCCTAGAATAGAAAAACTACCTACAGCAGCAAATGATGTCTGTAGCCAACAAAGGTACATATATATCTACGCTGGAAAGTAAAAACTCCATGAACACACATGGAAACCAAGACGACGTTTTTGTCCTGTCCAGCGAGTTGCAGGGATTCCCGGTTGTGCTGGCGCTTTTTCTGTATTGTGCCGCAGAGAGGGCGAGATGCAGAGTGCGTACAGCATTGCTCCCGTCACATATCCACATCTATGTCCCGTTTGAACGCGGTATCATGCGCCTTGTTCTGAATTTGTTTCCGGCGCGTCTAATGTGAGCGCCAGCTACCGCTGTAGACTACGCATTTTAGTGTTTTTTTTTTTTTCACGTACCAGCCGGGCGGGGTCACACAAGAGGAAGGTATACACGGGGAGTGTTTTTTTCCCTCCACCTTTCCTCACGCGGTTCTAATTTGCTCGGAATTACTCCCGGAAACAGCTCTTTATTACAGTGGGCCCTCGATAACGCCGGGACATGCCCGGCGCATCGACCGGCGCTATTCACCGTACAGGACGACGTGGCGGTTCACTCTGTGCCCGCAATTTCACCGGCGCTATTCAGGGCCACCGGCGCTAGTTAACCGGCGTTGTTTTCGCCCCCCCACTGTACACCGTTCGAACAAATGAATCGATGGAACCAAAAAACGACGGTACGACAACAGGATGGCCGACGAAGACATCGTCGACGCGGCGGAGAAAGCCACTGACGGGGTAGCCGCGGCAATCAAGGACGGAGCGGACAGCATTGGCAAGGCCGCCATGGAAGGGGCGAAGGACGTGGCCCTGGCCGCTAAGGACAGGGTCAGCCTGGGAGGGGTTGAGGTGTCCCCCCTGGGCGTGGGGGCCTGGTCGTGGGGGGACACGGTGTTCTGGGGCTACAGCGAAGCCATGGACAAGGAGCTGCAGGAGGTGGGTGTGGTATGGCCCTGTGTCGGGAGAGCTTGTAGCACGAGGACTCGGCGGCATGGGTTTGATGCGGGGTTGTGAAGGCGGGTTTTCGACTCTGTCGAACCGAGTGAGAAAGGTAGGTTGGGCAACTCTGCTGTGTGCCGAGTTATATGTTCACCTTTGTTTACCACCATGGTACAGTTGTACCTGAACCTCGCCACAAATGCCAGCAACAGCATACAGCCGAGAAGGTGAACTCCTGTTTGTCTGCGTCCGCGCACGGGGGGGGGNGGGGGGGGGGGGGGGGGGGGGGGGGGGGGGGGGGGGGGGGGGGGGGGGGGCGTACTCATTTGTTGCTTGCCGTAGTCATTTGACCATTGCGCGGAGGGGGGGGGACCAGGTAGCCGTATGCCGTGAGGAGGCTCCTTAGTGTGCGGAAGGTTGAGTTATTTTCGCTGCTGGTGATGCAGTTTGTGTATGTCGTGTAAAATAAGTAGGGGAAGAGGGTGAGAGAAGTATAGCACGTCAAAAGTTAGAGAAAAAACACAAGGTGAAACAGTTCCTTGTCGCACCGTATGAGACGTGAGATAGCCGGGCGTTCTACTCTGGGCGTTTTCACCCAACCAGGTCATCACTGTTGCTGCTGCTTTTGTGCTCCAATCCCAGTTGCTCGGGCAAGAACCTACTGTGCTTTTTTCTGAAGTCGGAGCCGACATCAGTAGCGACCAAAGCCTGCTGCTGCTGCTGCTGCTGCTGTTGCTTCGACAAGTTCAATACGAGGCTGCTGCCGCTGCTGCTGTTGCTGCTGCTGTTCCCCCCCGTCTCACACTATCAAACAACCACCTACAGGTGTTTGGCAACTGCGTGGGTGGGGGGGTGAATCTTTTCGACACGGCCGAGGTGTACGGGGTAGGGAGATCGGAGTACCTCTGCGGGAAGTTCAGGCGGGACTACAAGGGAATCGACAAGAACGGAATAGTTATCGGTGAGTTATCGTGTGCAGAGAGCGGGAAAGCAACAACGAAATCATGTTACAAGACAGTATTACGTAGTGAATCATCAGCCAGACAGCAGTAATCCTGAGTCAAAATTAAGACAACAGTGAGTCACAGTCAACGTTAATCAGTAAGGCCTGTCGCCCTGTTTGCACGCAGCTCACCGAGTGACCCTGCGTTTCATCTTGTGCCCGTACTTCTCCGGAGGCCCCGGTACAGCTCAGATAGATAGGCCTCTCGTGTTCCACTACTTGCGCACTTTCTCCAGTGCTCGCAGCTTTTTGTTCCTCTGTTTTTACCTTTGATCCTCGTAGATATAGGCACGTGACACTTCATTTTCTCTTGTATTGCAGATGTGACGCCCGGTCGCCGATAAACAGGTGGTACTTGCTTGGTGTTGGTCTTGGAATAAGCAGCCAACACGTCCCCTTCTCTCTGGCCATCAAGTCGTGTCGGCAACATATTCCCTACTGACTATCGTAGCTGGCTGCAACGTAAAGAAGGTTTCCCAGATACCTCTAGTGTGCTCAACACAGGTTGTTTTCCGAAGCGATGCGTGGCCGGTGGGTCAAGGGCAACCGAAACGCAGTACGTTGAGCAGCACCTGGTACCCAACAGCCCCCTCTCTCACCCCCCGCTATCGCGTCCCTTTCGATTATGCTCCCGTCCCCTCGCATGCCAAATAATTTTGGTTGGTGTCAACAGCTAGCAACTTCGCCCCGCTTCCGTGGCGACTGGGACGTGGCTCCGTGGTTGACGCCTGCAAGTGAGTTTTTTTTGTTACGTTTGTTTGTCTGTGTTTCAGCTGGTATCTGGTATGAGTTGTTGATGGGGCTAAAAAAGTACCGAGCAAGAAACGCGGATAGCGACTTTGTGTGCTGATGCCAAAAAACAAAGGTGTTGGCACTTTCATTGGTGCCGTCCCGTCCGCCATCCCTAGCTCAAAGGTTTTTTCGAGCCTGCCGTGTTTTGCAAGGTTTTCACCCATGTACCTCAACCGCTTCATACCACTCCATTGAAACAACAACGAAAACACCAGGGCGTCGCTGGACCGGATGGGGGCGGAGAGCATGGAGATCTATCAGATCCACTGGCCGTTCGGGGCGCTGAACTCGCGCTACTGGGACGGTCTGGCGGACTGCGTTGACCAGGGCCTCGTAAAGGTTAGGAGGTCGGAACGTTCTAGTGTAGTGTCGAGAGCGTTGTTATTTTGTATGATGTTACTGCTGCTATCGTTGTTATTGTTGCTGCTACTGTTGTTATTGTTGTTGCTGGTGTTTCCTGATCTTATTAGTTATTTGCTAGTGTTATTCATTGTTTGTTGCTTGTCGTCGTGGTCGTCGGCTTGGCCGTTCCTTGTCGTCATCGGTGGTGATGAATAACAGGTGTTTTCTATTGCTGCTACCTCCTGCCTCTAGGTACTGCTGGTGCTGCTGTTGTTGTTGGTCGTGCTGCCACCGCAGTGGGTGTTGCTGTTTTTGATCATCCTCGCGGTGCGGGTGGTGATTGTGGTGCGATGATGGTGCTACAAGGTAGCCATGTCGGCGGCCGACCACCATGTGACCGTGTCCCGCGCGGCGCACCGGGCATGTGACCGCAGTCCCCGCTGCAGCAACGCCAATTTTCTTGTTCGAGCGCAACCACCTGCTTCTCTCATGTACCCTTCCGGCTTACTATTAGCACCCGTTCCCCACGCTCATTCTTATCTTGCTCTACTTGGCGTTTTCTCTCTCTCTGTCTCTCTGTCTCTCTGTCCCTCTGTCTTTCTCTCTCAATCTCTCCATGTCTCGCTCTTTCCCTCATCTCCCCTTCCCGCGTTTCCGTGTGAAAGGCGGTGGGCGTGAGCAACTACGGACCGGAGGCCGTCAAGGACGCGCACGCGGCCCTGAAAGCGAGAGGAGTCAAACTTGGCAGCAACCAGATACAGTTCTCGCTCGCTAACAGGTTAGAGAGGGGGTCTCGCGTGCGACTGCGGTCCGGTCAATGACGGTTGGGTGCTGTTGAAACGACGGGGGGGGAGGGGGGGGGGGGGGGGGGGGGTACTCATAGTCGTGCATGTCGTAGTCGTTAGACCATTGACCTCGCATCCCTACAAAGCCGGGACGGAGCACGCCGGGTTCTCACCGGACCAGGCTCTCACATCACCAAGCGCGAAGCGCCGTGAGATATTCGGCGAGTCGCATGAAGGGTGCGCTGCATCCTGC
>CACKRE030003470.1:108474-126368 GCA_902602495.3 Ectocarpus sp. CCAP 1310/34
GGGAGGTCCGTGAGGTAAATTCACCCTCCTTCTTCGATGTACCGCCGCGGCGGGGCACAGCGCCAGCAGGCTTTCATACACGACACCCCCCTCTCGTCGGCGAAACCCCAGCGTGCGTCGCCCCCGACTCGCGGGGGGTGATGGATGTCATGCGGACATCTACCGTCCATGAAGTACTACCGGACCGATTGCTGCCACGCAAACAACAAGGAGGATGACCAGCTTCTGGCTCATCCTTGTGAAACGCAGCCCCTGCACGAGCGAAAACTCCCAAGATATCGCCGAGTCCCGGAATTTCGTAGGCATGCGAGGTCAATAGTCTCACGACTACGGCATGCGTGTACACTCCCCCCGACCTCCCCCCCTCCCGCCAGAGCCCTCACCTGACGCGACCGAGCACGGTGGCCTTCGCCCGCTCGTCTGCGGTCCCCGCGAACCGCAGGCCGAGGCACAGGCAACCCCCCGCGATGATGTTGGCGTGGGCCTGTCGGATCGTCTGCCTGTCCACCACCGAGCTTAGCTCCTCGGGGAGGGGCTCGTTCAACCGCGCGTACTCCACCGACACCACCTGGGGGATCTTTTTTTTTTTGTCGAGAAAGAAAGAAAGGGAGAACGAAAAAAAAAAAAAAAATGACGAGAATGAAGATACCGTCATCAACGTACCGGTGGATGGTGGTGGAGCACGGCGAGAGGGGCAGCACCAAATTCCGGCACGTGTTTAGAGCGGCTACAGTAGAAAGCTTCTTATAGTAGTCGCTCAACGTTTGTCCCTGCCGCCGCGTTTACACCCTTGACGACCCAAACGGTCACGTAGCAATGATTGAGCGAATCACACACTGGGAAAAAAGTTATGTAAATGAACAAATCACACACTGGGAGAAATGTTATGTAAATGAACAAATCACACACTGGGAGAAATGTTATGTAAATGAACAAATCACACACTGGGAGAAAAGTTATGTAAATGAACAACCTTAAGGTCCTTCAATTAAACTTCAAAAGCCTCAAGAATAACGACGTACAGCTTTCTACGAAAGCCTTACCTTGGTTCCGTTTCTTCCATCTCATCTAAAGACTCACACGGATGAACGCACGAGAGCGAATGCAAAAGATGAGGCGTAGGTTTACAGCCCCGGCCCCAACGCCCGAAGCGAAGAAAGAAGATGAGGCGTACAGCCGTAGGCAGACAGCCTTCGCCCCCGAACACACACCTGAGACTCAATCCAGCCATCCGTCGGGTGCACCTCGTCCCACATGACGAGTCCCTTCACCGCCACCCGCAAGAGCAGCTGCTCGGGCCGCGCGTAGTCCAGCTGGAAGTGCGTCTGCGGCAGCGCCAGCCTCGCCGCCAGCGCCTTGTCCCCGGACCTGACGTGAATCAGGGCTAGCGCCAGAAGCGCCGCCGGCGCGGTGACGTCGGTGTTGACGTACTCGCCGGCGCTAATGCGGCTCGGGCCCGTGGACTCGTGGCCGCCCCCGCCGCCGCCGCTCGGGCCGTTGACTGCCCCGCCGCCGCCGCTGCCGCCACCACGCCCCCCCGACCCCTGGGAGGAAAAGCCTCCACGGTTTCCTGGACCGGATGCATCGCCGCCGCCGGCAGTGGACGGTTCCTTGCCTCCGCTCATGTAACTGTGGGACAGAAAATCGGATTTCGTTGTTATCGTGCTCGAAGAGGGGGTGGGTCCATCGCTACATCGCTATGAACACTGTACACGCCACAGCGGTATGCTGATCGTGATACGGCTACGGCGGCGACGCTGCGCTAACGCGGGTGTACCTGAGCTGCGATTTTCAAGTGAGATAAATATACTCTGAAAGCAAAAAATACGTCGCGAGAGCGCCCACCATCCCAAAACCACGAACAAACGCCAGTTTCCTACCGTACTGAACTTGCAACATAAATCTACCATCGTCCAAGGGTCTCATCACCGCCCGACGGCACCGCCGTCGCAACACAAGCCTGGTGCGCGCAGCCATTGGCTCTTCTCTCCTCACCGTTGAAGCTGCTGCTCGAGCTTCAGGTCTGCCACACCCGCCATGCCCCCGCTAGCACCCTTGCCGAGGTTAATCATCCCGAGGGACAGGCCGCACGCGAGCGCGTATCCCTCTCGGTCGGCGAAACGGTCGCTGCAGGGTGCCCTGAGGAAAACGCGGTCGATATTAACCAGCGGCGTTGTGTGTGTGCCGTTAGCCGGCGAAGGTTGGTTCGCACGGGGACCGGCGGGGAAGAGCAAAGGAACGGGGGAAGCGGTGGGCATGTTTTGATGGCAGGGCAGGCGTCGGGCGTACCGTACATCGTTGACGGGACAAGAAAGGCACTTCTACATGAACAAGAAACGTTAAGGCTCAACAAGGGGGGTGGGACTGAACCAAGAGTTTGCATGATGCGGAGCCCCTTTTGAGGGGCCGGGGACCTGTGCCGCAGGGAAACAACTCAATCGCATCGACCCATCTTTCGATCGACAACACGAAAGAACACTCTTCGCGAATGGGCTAAACGCTGTTGAACTTCGTCGCTTTCCCACCCCACCGGCTATCACACACTGACGCATTGTACGGAACCCTCGTTTGCACCACGGCACGTCCGTACCACCGCCGTGCGTCCCATATGTTCTTCTTCCTCTCACCTCCCCATCTCGCCGAGGAGAAATTCCGTCATCAGTCGGTGAGAAGTACCCTGCGACGAGCGGTAGCGACACGGGGGGCGGGGGGGGGGGGGCAAGGGACTGGGGNGGGGGGGGGGGGGGTCAAGGGACTGGGGACATACACGCTCCACCCACTGCTGGACATGATGAGACGTGCTCGTTCTTCTCACTCATAACGGTAGCCGAGACGATCCGCGCTCGAGTCGCCTCTATCCGTCGAAGCAGGCAGCAAAGGGCAAACAAGCGACTGACGGCCGCATCGCGTCAACGCGGTCTGGTCCTTTCTTTGGGGGTGCAGACTACCTCTCACTTTTCTAGCTTGTCAGGGCACGTGCGTGCCGTGGCGAATGCGGCAAGATTGTGCCTACGCTAGATTGGTGTTGTGGTGCGCA
The DNA here is from genome assembly GCA_902602495.3 of Ectocarpus sp. CCAP 1310/34. Classification (NCBI taxonomy): domain Eukaryota; class Phaeophyceae; order Ectocarpales; family Ectocarpaceae; genus Ectocarpus; species Ectocarpus sp. CCAP 1310/34. The sequence goes on from CACKRE030003470.1 coordinate 111,512, forward strand.
CGACGGATCATACCTGGTAGAGCAGGCCGACTCCCGCCAGTGCGGCCGCTTGGGTAACGCTGCTCGTGTCCATGTCGGCGAAGGGGTGCGGGAGAAGGCTGGGTACGTGCAGGCAGAGCATCTGAGCGAAGGCGAGGACAAACACACCCAGTACGGTAAGAAGCACCGGGGGGTGCGAGAGAGAGAGAGAGAGAGAGAGAGAGAGAGAGAGAGAAAGAGAGAGAGAGAGAGTGAGTGAGGGAGAGAAGCTGTGTTGTAGCAAGGTAGGGTCTTGACCACGGGAGAGAGATTGGCGGCAGCAAGGCGCACCCCACACCCTTAGAAACCGCTTCATGTCGGGCGCAGGTGTTGCTGGCAATATTCACATGCGCAAAATTGAAAATTGGGCCCAGCGTATTGAGTCGAGCGTAGCTGGCACAGCCGGCTCCTACAAGTTGGAAGCGGCAGACAAGCAAGGAAAGCAAGAGCTGGGTGCGAATATCACGAGGAGTCACGGAAACCCCTAAGGTGTGCGCGAAAGCAGAGACGGAAGCGTGCGCTCCCTGGTCCGGCGCTACGAGTCAAAACTGTCAGCGCCCTCGCGCGAACCTTGTAAATAGCCAACGAATGAAAGAGAGTTCATCACGGTCAACGCAGCTCGCGACCTTAAGCAGAAGCTGTCTTTGTGACCCCCCTATGGACACTCTTGCTAACAACAAGAGCTGTGTTGACACACATCAATCTCGCAAACACCGAGGGGTGTGCCCAATCTCTACGGCTACGCCAGGCAAAGACCACCACAAAACACAAAAACAACAATGATAACAACCACAACCTTCCCCCGTAATGTCAATTCTCTTCACCTTGTGCGTGGACAGATCCGCGGAGCCCCTGCGAGCGGCCGCCATCCCGAGCAACACCCCTACCGTCGTGCTCTCCTGGCCGAGCGTGAGGTACTCGAACACGTCCGTCATCGCCAAGGAGGACAGGTGTCCTTGCAGCCCGAGGGCCATCAGCAGGCCGCCGTGGGCGTTGTTGGCGCCCCCGGCCGGCCTATTGTACGTGATCCAGGTCCTGCTTACGACGCCCTCCTCGAAGCCGCTGCTCGCGGCGACCCCGCTGCCGCCGCCGCCGCCGCCGCTGCCATCCTTACCACTCCTGGCTCTGTTGGACCCCCACTCGTGCTGCAGCCTCAGTCCCGCCGCAACGCCGTTGTGGAACTCCGCCCACGCCGTCGTGTCGGGGGGCACCGCGGCGGCGGCCAGGTCAAGGTTGACCACGACGTCTGCCGGCTTCCGGATGCGCCCCGCGAGGCAGAGCGGCGGTATCGGCAGCGGCTCCGCCAGGAGCGGGGCCAGCGTCCCCAGCGTGAGCATGCCGCGGCCCAGGGGCCCCGCCAGGGTACGCATGGCCAGCTGGAGCAGGCGCGCCTGCTGGCGCTGCTGGTGGTCGTGGTCGCTCGACTCCGGGGACCGGTCAACATGGAATCGGACGGGCCGGGACCCGCGCAGGAGCCGACACGCCTCCCTTACCCGCCGGTCGCGCCCGAACCGAAGCGACGACAACTCGTCCACCCACGCCAGGCCGTCCAGATCGGTAGCGTCTCCACCCGCGCCTAGCGGCGATGCCGCCGCGGCCGCAGCAGCGGCAGCAGGGCCACCGCCGCCGCTGCCGCCGCCTGCCTGCCCCAAAGCCCCCCCGCCTGCACGCCTGCCCGCCCCTCTACCCGTGCCGTCTCTGGCCCCCGCGCCGCTGCCGCTGATTCTCCCGCCTGTCCAGTAACCCTCTGTCTCGCCGAAGCCACCTCCTTCCTCATCGTCGTCGTCGTCCTCCTCCTCCTCACAGACCGAGTCGCCGCTGCCGCTGCCCCCATCGACGAAAGACCCGAGCATTCGACGCAGGGCGCTGAGGTCCTGCCGCCCCACCAACTCCTGCGCAGCGGCCGGCCACTCCACGAGGGCTTGGCTGCTTGCCGCGTGGAGCACCTCCAGCAGGGGAAGGGTAAGCCCCAGGGGCGCACGCTCCAGGTCCTCCGCCCGGTAACCTTCCTCGACCATCGCCGCCACGAGCCGAGCGCCGACCCAGTCCGACTCGCGGAATCCCGGGCCGGGGAATGAAGCCCCGGTTTCACCCCCGGCACCCGCCGGCGCCGCCGTCCCTCGTCCCGCCCCCTGCTGCTTTCCGACACCGGCGCGGGCGCCGCCATCACTGCCGCCGCAAATGATGGTATAGAAGCGGCAGAAGCGGCGAGTCGCCTGGAGAACACCGCTGTCCTTCGGGAGGGTCGGAAACTGCCCGCCTTCGCCGCTGTACCGCGGGCCCCCCGCCACAGGCAGCGGTCCATCGGCGGGATCGGCGCCATTCGCCACTTTCCCCGTGCGAATCCTCGCGTGCACCCAGCTTCGGAAGCACGGTACCTGTCACGTACGGGGGCGGAGAGGACGGGAAAGAGGAAGGGGATTTCGGGACGTTGTGCTCAATGATATCCTCGGCTTTGTTGTGAGGGTGTGCTACAAATAGGCCGACAACTTCTGTATCCGAACTCCATCTTTGCCCAAAAGAGTCCAACAACAAGAGGGTCGGATAAAAAGATATATCAAGAACAGCAGCGGACAGGTGAGCCGAAATAACGCGAGGTTGGAAAAACGATCTCCTATCCATCCACGACATGCCTGCGGGACGTCTCTGCACACATGGATAAGAGCGTCTACCGAGCGACAAGGCGTGAATGCAACCCCAGCCGCACGCAAAGACGCGCCAATTGCGGCCTTCACGCCGCGATCAAGCTCCCGCGGGCGGTGCGCCTGTGACATTGTGCTCGAAGCTGCCACCCATACCTTATCAAACCTAGTCGGACGATTCGGCAGCCCCCCCGCTCCCGTCTCCTTCCGATGAGCGGCACCACCGTCGCTGCGATCGATCATGGACGTCCTCTCGCCAACCCCGTGTCCACACCCGGCCGCGTCCCTCCAGTAGTGGTCCGCGAAGTCGCGCATCCCGGTCCCGCCGTCTCCGCACATACGGGATATCGAAAGCAGCAGGGAGGCCAGGCGCGGCACTAACGACGTCGTGAAGCGGGAGGTCTTGAGGTCCTCGAGCACGAGATGCAGCGCGTCAAAGACCGCGCCGGCTTCCAAAAGGAAATCCGATCTTTGCGTTTGCAGCACATGCCGCTGTTGCTGTCGCTGCGCAGAGGAAAAAGCCAAAGAATCACCACGCGGCCGCCCATTGACAGTAGTCAGCTCGGTCGCGTGGTGAAATCCCGAGAGCATCATCGCGTTGGCACGGGAGAACTCTTCGTGGAACGGGCTCGCCAACAAGCACTCCCAGTCATCACCATCGCCGCCGCGGTCGGCGAGGTCTGCGCTCTGTCCGGATAGAGATGTGTGTGCAGACTCGTCCGTGCCCGAGACGAGTTCTCGCAAAACCGACACCAACGCCGCCCAGTCAAGGTCACCGTCGACGCTGTCTTTGTGACCCTTCTCGTCGCCGCCGCCGTCGCAGTCGCCACCGCCGCCGTCGCTACTTCCCCAGCCCGTCCCGGCCCCCTCTCCGCGAGGTCGCTCCCCTTGCTCCGCTAGGCAGTGCGCCGCGCTCGCAATGTCCGCTCGGAGGGATGCCGCAAGCGGGGCGCCCAGCAACGAGTCCCAGGCACCCAGACACGCGGACACGAGCGGTGAAGAGGGGTCCAGCGATAGACGGAGCCGTCGTCGTTGCCCGCCCCGCGTTGTCAGGGTGAAACAGGAACCAACAGCCTCGGAGATAGACTCGGGCTCGCCATTGCTGCTGGCTCCATCAGATAGTCCCGCTACGGCTGGACGCGCAACCCGCGTGACGGGTCTCCCGCCACGATACAGGGTTAGACTTCCGTCAAGCCCAAGGACAAGAATATCTGCGGAAATCGCTGCCCCCGGGGTTCCTTCTCCCTCTCCGCCGCCCGTGGCGCACAGCCCGACCGCCGATCGGCACGGCAGCGTGAACGCCTCCCTGACTTCAACGCCCTCGCCGCCGCCGTCGCCGCCGCCTCCTCCAGAGAAGGACACAGAAAGAGCGCGTAGTCTCGCGGCTTGGCGTTCGACGAAACAGAGCAAAAATGACCCCGAGGACGAAGGGCTAGCGCTCCCGGTCGCAGCGCTCTCACCGGATGCCTCTCCCTCCGCGCAAAAAACGTGCTGCGCCGGCGCCGGCGAGCCCTCCGCCTCCCTCCAGACGAGCGAGATCCCGAGGTGCGGGCGGATAGGTTGAGCCCCCTCTTTCTCCTCCTGCTCGTCGTCATCGTCCTCCTCCTCATGGTGCACCACAGCCCCGCCGAGCGCCATCGAAGAGCTCGCGTTGAGAAGGAATGGGTCCGCGCCGCCCGCGCGCTCGTGGTGCCCGGCCGGGGCGCTCAAGGAAAGTATGTTCGACGCCACCCCTAGTCCCGACTGGCCGAGGCCTAGGGCGCTTGCAAGAGCTTCATTGCGGGTGTTGCCCGCTCCGATCCATGACGCGTTGCTCCCGCTAGACGCCCGTCGCCCGGCCCCGCCGCCTCCGCCACCGCCGCCGCCGCCGCCGCCGGAGAGTCGACCCCGTCCCATGCTTCCCCCGGCGCTGAGCCTGTCTCTGCGAGGGTTTCCAGCGTCCAGGACGGCGTCCATCATGGTGACTCCCGCAGAAGAAGACGGGGATTTCAGTGCCGAGACTCCGAGGAGCGTGCTGCTCAGGCTACTCGTGTCCACCGCACGGGTCGACGATAGGCCGGGCGTCGTGGCCCAGCTGCGGACTCCTCCCCCCGGCGACTGACCAACCATCATGGAGCCCGAAACCGAGATGCCCCCCGCCGTGGCCAGAAGAGACTCGGATTCCTCCTCCGGCTCCGACCCCTTCTCTGGCTCAGGCACGGGAGTTGCTAGCCACAGGGAGTGCCGTCGGCGCCCCGTGTGGTACGTCAAAAGAAGGGAAGTGTCTCGTCCGGTGCCCCCGTCACCGCCGCCCCGCGCGAAAACTACGTGCTCGGAAGCGTCACAGACAAGGCGTTGCTGCTGCTGCTGCTGCTGCCTCTGCTCGGCTTGAGCCGCCGCCTCAGCGGACGGGGGGGGCGCAGGCGAACTAGCACCGCCATCGCCACCGCCGCCGCCAAATTCGTTGCTCCGTCTTGCTGATACCGCCGGTGGCAAGAGTGCGACGGGCCTAAGCTCGTCAAGCGGGTGCAAGAGGGTAAACAGGGACGGCACGGAGAAAGACGGGTCCAAGCCGTCTTCCTCCTGCTCTTCTTCCTCCCCGTAGGCCGCGGCGGAAGAGAATTCGAACTCATCGCCACCGCCGCCGCCCCCCGCATATCTCTGCACCAGCAAGCCCTCCCCGAGAGACTGAAGGAGGCGGGCCTCGCAGGGCAAGGTGACGTCGTGTGAGTCCCCCCGCGGGTGATGCACCGTCACCAAGTCCGGTTGTCGCAGGATGCACACCGACCACGGACCCCTCCGCCGCCTCTGCCGCTGCCGTCGCCGCCCATCCACCTGCACCGCTCCCTGCCCCCCCTGGCGGATCGAGCTCCACCCCTCGAGGAGCGTCGGAAAGCGGCACCTCACGACTTGGGTGATGGTTCCGTGAACGCCTGCTCCGGCACCGCCGATCCCGCCGCAAGCGCCGCCGCGCAAGCCTCCTTCCAGCGCGGCCGTCGGCCCGAGCACTACAGAACGGAAGGAGGTGTGCGCAATCTGACCTCCCAGGCTACGCCAGACGGCGGAGGTACTCGAAGCGTCCACGAACAGCTCTTCCTGCGCCGCCGGGTCGGCCGGCCTGCGGCCGCCGCCGGACGACGCGGGGCCTCCTCCCGCGTGCCCTCCGTCTGTGCTCGAGAGCACCATGCAACTTGGCGCCGGCAAAGGGTAAGGGCCGAGATCTTGGGCGTGCACTACTACCGCTGCTGCTGCCGCTGCTGCTTCTTCTTCTATCATGGGTGCGGGCGGCGTGGTGCTGTAGATCCCATCGTGGTGTGGGTGCTGCATGGTGTGCGCAGCAGCAGTGCTGCTGTGGTCAACCGCACCAAGTAGGCAGGTTCTTGCCGTCTCAAGTTTAAATTTCAGCCGCTGCTGTGTTGCAAAATCTCTGTCAAAAGTCACACCAACAAGCGTGTCACTCCATTGGAACACAAGGATCAGGGTTGCTGCTAAGAGCAAAGACTTTGGAGATGACTTGCAAAGGAAACGACGATGTCGTGCGTCGTGCCGCCACCAATTGAGAGAGGTGCGGTGCAGGGTCCTTGAACACTTGTGCGGTGCAGCAGGGGGCTCGACAGCTACGGAACTTGTGGGGTGATCATACAATCTACAGGGACTCCGTAGCAGGTCAAAAGGGTCAACTGCTGTGGGTCGGTTGGTTGCGCTGCGAGTCGTTCCCTGTCAGCCAATTTGCTCTTGCGGCGTGACACGTGTGGGCCCTTACATGCATCTCCAAGCGTGAACCCGCTTTCGGCCAGGTGCCAATGGTGTCGGTGTACCCGGGAGGAACACAGCACGTGCAGGACAAGGGTGATCAATCATAATGGCGGTCCCACCCGCCCAGCAGCAGAGCGGCGTTGAATCTAATCAGCAGTCTGCTACAGGTACTCTGTCGGACCTTGTGAAGGACATGGTGAAGGAGATGGACGGGGACGACTTCTACTCGACCACGACGGACTTGTATGACGAGTCTGCAGAGGTACAGAGCGCGCTGGTGCTGAATTTATTTCGAACTGATTGATTCCCCTCTTGCTTATTAGTCTGCTGCCTCATGTCAAGAAGTATTATTTTTGAAGGTTGAGTATCGCGACCTCTGTTAGCCGGGAGCATACATTTGGTATCGCGGGAGATGTCTAGCAGCAAGTGCCGCGCTAGCAGCACGTCGTCAAAGCCTGTGAAGCCCCGAAATACGAGTATCCAACTCTGCGCTTGCCGTTCCCACCACAAAGCCGTGTGCCACTTGCAAATGGTAGCTGTTACCGTTTGGTACGGCAGCCAGTGCGACTCTTTTACCTCTCTCTGCCCGTGCACCGAATTTCTGCTGGAACACTTCGTGTTTCCCAGCGTATGACCAAAGTGCTACATGACATGGATGTTGATCCAGACAAGTTTCAAGTTAAAATCCGTGTGACGCGTTTGCGGAATTCGGACTGGGTGGGAGTTGATAAATAATTAATTTTCCTGCGGGCTTGTCGAAAAAATTAATTATGATCTAAAGTTGCTCAAGTAGCTCCTGGCATAGACATGTGTACACGTGGAACTGGCCGTTTGGACCCTATTTCTTGTCTGCATCGTTCGGGCAAGAGCCAGTGACTTCCATGAAATATTCTTATTGTAAACTCGCTTTTATTATTCCCTCCCACGACAGGAGCACTGGTTCAAAATCGACATCACCCTTGAGCCCGACGGCGAGGGCCTAGCCGCCGGCGAAGATCCGCCGCCGCCCATCCATGCGGCATCTCTACGCAAGCCATGGTCGGAGTTCCAGCGGCTACACTACCTCCTTCTCGCCGATGAGTTCGGCTGCGATGAGGCGGTCAAGGAAAAGCTACCGGCGCTTCCAGCCCGCCCCCCTACAGCAGTGGCCAGGGGCGGTGTCGCAGGCATCAGCAGCTGTGGCAGCGGCGGCGGCGGCAGCGGCGGCGGCGGCGGCGGGGGCAGCGGCAGCACCGATGGCAGCTTCGGCAGCAGCAGCGTAAACAGCAGCAGCAGCGCTGAACTTGCTCAAGGTCTCGATGCCTACCTCAAGGCGCTGTTGACTGTGCCTGCCGTCATTCAAAGCCAGGTCTTCAGCGGTTTCCTAGCAGAGAGCGGCGGCGGCGGCGGCGGCGATGGTTCGGCCGGGGCTTGCAGCGCTAGCGAGGAAGCGCGGAAGAGCCCCGAAACAGCGATCGATTTCCTGCTGCAGCCGTTCGAGTACGGCAGGGCGTACGTGCCGCGGCGGGCGGAGCACACGGAGAGCATCGACGTTCTCCGCGGCGAGAGCGTGGTGTGGAAGTTCGAGGTGCTGGACCACCTAGACATCGACTTCTCGGTCACGTTTCGACCCCACCCGCTGGCGGCGTCCTCCCGCAGGCCGCTCGAGGCGGACGAAGACGGCGGCCGGCCACCGACAGCGGAAGAAGCAGAAGACCTCGGTGTTCTCGACACTGGAGTGGGCTTGGCGAGTAGTCCGGGCCCCAGAGGCGTCGGCAACGGGGGTGTAGCTGCGTCATCGGCGAACGGCGACAGCGGTAGCACCGAGGCCGGGAGGAAGCGTTCGAGATGGTGGAGCAGAAGCGGCGGCTGCGGAGGTGCGGCGGGGGAAGCAGTTGGTGGGACTGGAGTAGGGGCCGTGAGCGCGCCGAAGGGTGAGACCGTGCACCTGCCGACGAGGTATTCTACTGGGGGGGGCGATCCGGTGCAAGGGAGCTTCAGCTGCCCCGCGGCCGGGACGTGAGTATCTGCTGATGTCTACTATGAATTATGCTTGTCATGGTGTGACCGCTGGGTTCGGTTTTCTCCCTCCCCTTAACAAGCCGCATGGCTGCCTTCACACGACCGACTCACGTCAGATGTTCCGAGACCCCTTCGCCTCCTTCTGGGGGTTTGTTATTTTCCTGTTGTTATCGAGCGCGTCAATTTTGCGAGTAACTCTTTGCCCTCAAGGTCTCTGTCGCCGCCGCCCTTTCATTGCCGAATGATCCCGACGGCAGAAGCGGCCGATTGGACCCCATTTCGACCCTTTCTTGAAGTCGAATTTCCTCGTCGCGCACAGGTGCATACTGCGTTGGGACAACGCCTTCAGTCGATTGCGCGGGAAGCGACTTTGCTTCGTGTTTGAGTCTGTCACCGTGCAGACGATGCAGGCGGCCATCGAGGCCGCGGGCGCGGCCGATCACAAGAGGCGCGCCGCGCGTAGCGCGGCAGCGCAGACCATCCTGGACAGCGGGCGGGGCGAGGTCAAGGTCTGCGTGACGGCAGTCGGGGCCGCAGATGACTATAGCGGCGGCGAAGAAGACGGGAAAGAAGGTAACGACGGCGGCATTTACTCTGTGAGCGCCGGAAGCTCCGACGCGATCTACTACAGCAGCCTCTACAGGTTCGGGCGTGTCCGGAGGGTAGTGGCAGGTCTGCTGCGAGATCTCGGCGGCATGGTTGATGTTACGAGAACCAGTGGCGGAATCGACGGTGCTGCTATTGCGGAAAGCGGCCGTGGCGGTAGCGGCAGCGGTAGCAGTGGCGGCAGCGCCTTTGACGTGGGAAGAGGTTCTGCGGGGAGGGGCGACAGGTACGGGAACGTTAACGCGGAGGGCGTTGCCAAGCTCGTGGCGCAGTTTGAGCTCTTGGAGGACGAGGTGGCCTCGGTCTCGGCTCGGCGGGCGCAAAGTGAGGCGCAGGCGAAGGTGCTGCTCGCGAACCTGCAGAAGTCCAACGCTAGGACCGATAGGTATTTACACGGACTGGTGATGCGTAGACCCCAGGCTGGACTTGCGGTAAAAAGATGCCTTGATAAGCGTTAACGGGGATGTTTCCGCGTTTTCGAAAACGGTTATAACACACCATATTTTCCGTGCGGTTCTCCGTCAGCTTTGACGAATCGGTACCCGCTGGTCCGTTCGCTCGGTTTCACATATGACGGCAACGTGGAAGCACTTCGTGTAACTTGGTGTGGTTGATTTTTTTCGAACCTGACTTTGACTTGTTGAGCAGTCGGTGCAGCTTTTTTGTTGTTAGTGCCAAGGAACCTCATGAGCCTACCTTCTTTCGAGAGGTGAAGAACAACCAAGACGTGATGCTTCGAACCCACCGAACTGCTAAAGTCCTCGCCCTCCTTGGCCGGCAAACCGCGACGACTCGTCTTCTGTTTTTTCCTGGAAGACTCGAACGAAGCCTCGAGGAGACGCGGGAGGACCTCTCGACGGTTCGCGAGACCCTGCGCGAGACCGAGACCGCTAGGGACGAGGCGGCGGCGGCCGCGACGGAGGCCGGCGCCAGGCTGCAGACGTCCGAGGAGCAGCTTCTTCGCGCGAGACGGCAGCACAACCTCCTGCAGGCCGAGCGGAGCGTGTGGCACGTCGCTCGGAGCGGCATCCAAGAGGAGCTGGCGAAGGTGGGGTGGTGGCGATGAAGGTGTTCGGCTCTCACGCCTGTGCCTGCAAGCAAGCAGGCTTGGATGTGCCGTGTGGATATTTTGTTTCCATCGACCGACGACCGATCGATGTTTGCACGACCGCCACTCCTTGCCCCTCGCCCGAGATGCAAAATCCAATGCGTCTTGTCTGTTCGAGATCATGTTGCAGCTCCGCGCTATCATGAGTTTCTCCGGGGGAACTCAATTGCGAACCACTCCACGCCCATTAACCTCCCGCGCCCCAACCCGCCGCATTCTCGACGACCCCTCGGAAATAGGTTGTAGCCGAGCTGGAGCAAGAGCGACATCGCCACGAGGACACGAGCCGCGCCCTCGCCAAGTCCCACGAGTCCCGCGCGCACGCCGAGGCGGAGGCGGCGCGCCTGTCCCGCCGGCTGGAGGAGGAGCGCGGGGGCGCCGGGGGCGCCCGGGCGGCCCTCGCGGCCGAGCGCGAGGCCTCTCGCCTCGCCCGCGAGGAGGCCGAGGACGCCCGCACCGCCGTCGCCGAGCTGGACGCGGCGGTGGCGGAGCTGGGGGCGCAGAAGCGCGTGCTCGTCGCGGGGCTCCGCGCCCGCGAGCGGGCTTTGGGGGACCGCTGCGCCGGCGCCGAGGCCCGGGCCGAGGAGGCCGCGATGATGCGCCGGGCGGCGGAGGCCCGGGTGCGGGAGCTGGAGGAGGAGGCAGAGAGGCGGGAGGCGGCCCAGGCGGACGGGGAGGTACGGCTGCAACGCCTCCGGGCCGAGAAGAAGGTTCTTCTGGCGGAGGTTCGGCGGGGCGCGGGGGGGGAGGGAGGGGGGGCTGCTGCGGGGGTGAGCGCCGGAGGGGACGGAGGGAAGGAGAGCGAGGGCGTCGGTAGCTTGAGGGGGGTTGTGGGGGATGACGCGCGCGGCCGAGAAGGCGCTGGTGGCGGCAGCGGTGGCAGCAGCCGTAGAGGTTCTCTCTCGCCGCGATCTTCCGGCAAGAACGTCCAAGATAACAAGGCACGCCGTTGAAGCATTCACCGTACCTAATGTCGACGATTTCTTGCTCGCGTATTATAAAGACACCTTCCGACCTCGTCGCTCGAGGAGAAGCACCTCTCAGCCTCGGCTACTCTTTCGCTGCCAAGGCCCCTTCGTTATCGTGTGGGTTTATGCGCATGGGGGTACGGTAGATTGCAGCCCTTTCACCAACACCAACAGTGTCGCCGTGCCTGCACTTGTGTCGTCCGTTGCTTGAGCTAGTGTTGGATCGTTTGCCAGTGTAACTGCCGTTCGCAACTGCAAAGTAACACGCGGCGTCCGCCTGAACCTGACAGACCCTCGTGCGTACCCCTCATTTGGTGCGGCGCCCCCTTGCGTCGGGGTCGGGACCGTTGCTGCCGTCGACGGTTTGCTTCGCGCTGCAGGCTACGCTGAAGCAGCTGTCCAGGCAGCTGGTGAATCTGAGGGAGCGGCAGCACCACTTGCGGGAAGATCTTCGCGCAGACCCGTCCAACTCCAGGTAGGCAGTACGGCTTGCACATCGTAGCACTGGTTGGTTGTACTTGTACACACTCTTGCACCGCCTGGTGAAAGCTAGAATACTCCATATGTCGTTACATAGCTACTCAAGAGAAGGTACCTTGTGCACAAAGCTTGCTTGTATGCGTCGCGGAAACGAGCTACTGCTGCAATGTCAAGGCAGTATGGTGTATGAGATAAACAATGTAACGCATTGAGTATTGTTACGTATTTTCATTGTTGATCTTCTGACCAGTGGTGCGCTGGTCGTCTCCTCAGTACAGGGAGAGACCATGGTGTTTGTCGCCACCTGCGGACTGTGACGGTCGTTCTAGCAGTGCACAACAGAGTGCTTGGAATGCTCGGTCGCTCATAAAAATCAGGACCTGTGTCCAACAGTCTCCAGCACCCCCCCGCCCCCCCCCCCCCCCCTTTTCCTGTTGTTCTTGACGGGGCCACAGCGCTTTGAGGCTGGAGGCGGACGTCGACCGAGCTGTACAGAACCTCGAGATGCGCATTCGGCGATTGTTGTCTATCGTGTCTGGAGGGGGTGATGAGGACGATTTGTCCACGAGCTCGTCGCCGTCGAGGCCTACGTATAGGAAGGGATATGCTTCTCCCGTGGAAAGCCAAGGGGCAACGGCAGCGGCGGCGGCAGTCGCAGCAACAACAGCAGCAATAGCCGCAGAGGCTGAGGCTGAGGCACCGGCAATAGAGGTTGAAAGGCACGATGTTTGAAAATGGGGGCGTGAATCAGCAGATATAGAGGTGGGACCGTTTAAGTAGCAGTGGCTAGTGGACGGTGGAGGGAGAGAGGTTGGTGACGGTGGTATGGTTGTTGATAGGATGTTTGTATGTACAGAACGTTCCTCGTGGAGAGTACGTATGCGGATATTCTGATCAAGGACCACCGGTGTTAACGAAGGGCGCGGTGATCCGGTGTACGATTTTGCGGGAGCGCGCTACACTGTATTACCCTTGTCACAGAATGTTACCATGCCTGGGGTGACTAATACCTGTTGGTGGAATGTGCCTCTGTGTATCCATTCGCAGAACGCACACCGACGTTGGTACGTGAGGCACTCTGACGTTGTGCTCTTCTTGCCCTTTGACTGGTGGCCATCACTTCTTGTCCCTGTCGAAGCACACACTCAATAGCCGTGTGTGTGTTGCAGTGATGAGTGGTGTTGTGCGTGTGTTCGTCCCCGTCCAATCTGGGCGCCACAGCAGTCTATACCTTTTGGCAGTAGTGCACATATGTTTGCTGGGACCACACAGGAGGCAGTTGGAGGTTCGACGTGCGTAGATTCCAAGCTCGATTCAAACACAAGCGCTTGCTTTTTTTCTCGGTCAATAACAGAGAAGCAGAGAAGAGATACCGTCCGAACAAACTGAAGTTGTAGTGTCGTTGTACAATTCATAGACCATGCTGTAGGCTGTACTTTGGGCGTGCGCGAGGGATGCTGGTGAGATTCTGGACAAACTCCACAGGACAGCAAGCTGACAGCTGACCTATATACTGACCAACCGTTGCATCTATTCATACACCGACCGGCACACCTGCACACCAGTACAAAGATAGGCCTTGAAGCCCTTGAAGGGATGCGGCGATCATTGCGATTGGTTCGAATTTCGAACCCTACCTGTCGCGAAACCGTTGGGATCGAAGTGTCCCAACCGAATGTTACGATTCGAATCTTCCGAGCTTCCGAGTTATCATCAACCCAGACCCCGGCCATGTCATCCTTTCAGCGCAGATGTGCGGTGTGTGCTATCTTTTGACAGCGGTGTAAGGGTCAACGCTTAGCCCTCGTATGGTAGGTACATCAGCCCGCGTGAGAGTCTGGAGGACGACTCGTCCCCTCCTGATATTCCTCCTGTTATGCTCTCTTCCTCGGTCTCTGTCGTTGCCACGTTCTACCGCTGCGGCTTCTGCACAACGCTGGACTCGGCCCCAGACCAGCGTTAACCGTCCGGATCGGACAAAAAGCAACCTGCGCAATGGAAACCGGCCGAGAAGAACTGCTCGTTCGGTAAGCCCTGGCTACTACGTGCATAGCTCCTCCGCTGCTGGGGAGCAGCCTCAGTCTTATCTGTTCTTCGTGAATATTTTATTCGAAAGGGAAAGAAAGCCAACGGGATAACGGGATACAATTGTACTTGATCATAGTCTAAACCTTCAGTTGCTGACGTACCAACAATCCAGAGATCGTTGTTCCGCCATACCAAGAATGCAGAGAGACATCATTGGTTCGGCCACTGCACAGGAGTCACAATCGTGCTGAACGACTAGCAACTGGGCGAGCCACAGACAACAGGGTGTGTTGACAAGAGCGATCTTTTTGCTATGGCGTGAAGTTGCGCGAAATAGCCCAAGGGCGCGTCACCTATCTACCGCTTCTTTTTTTGTATCCACTTCGAATCAGCGCTCATAGCACAAATAGTCTAAATCAAATTTAATTTTTTTGGTCATGGACTAATTATTTAGTCTAGTCTAGTCTCGACAGGGAAATTTTCAAATTTTTCTACCACGACAATGACTGGTGCGTGTATAACTCCTGCGACACGACAAAGCGTACTTGGATGCGACGCAACCTTTCGTGGACCTGTGACATGCGTTTATAGCTGCTGCCGAGAAACGGATACACGTATGGTTGTCGCCGCGCAGAACTACCGGCCGAGGATGTGCTGATCTTCTTGCAAAACGAACAAACCGACAGCGGACAGCTGAGACGGCAAAGATATAGTAGCTGTCGCTAAAACGAGCGACAGCTGATAGATGTAACTGTCGTCAGACGTGTGCGTCCGCGGGAGGTGGAAGAGACCCTTTCTTCTTCTTTTTCTCTTTGCAATTCACGTCATTGGTTACCCGCGACGGCGCTGAAGACGCCCATGTCCGTGTACTTGACCCTCGTACTCTGTGCTAACTCCCCAAGTCTAACCTCTTCCTGCAGCCTAGCCTTCATCGTCGGCGAATTTCCAAGGTTACCAATCCTGTCGAAACTCATGGGCTCTACCATGAGGTCCACAAGTCTCTTCGCCCTACTGAGACAGACGAAAGTAAGCCCCGTGCAGGCCTCCTTGGGCCCCAAGTCAATGACGGCCTTGGCTAAAGTCTGCCCCTGGGACTTGTGCATCGTAATTGCCCAGCAGAGCCTAAGGGGCAGCTGCGTCCTGACCTGCGTCCCCCCGTCCTGCCAGGTGGTGTCGACGGGAGAAATAGGGACACAACGTCTATACCTCTCCTGAGACGACCATTCCCCCCCCGAGTACCCTTCAAACTTGACGACAACGTAAAGGGGGAG
>CACKRE030003470.1:127821-138628 GCA_902602495.3 Ectocarpus sp. CCAP 1310/34
CGAGCAGCAGCTCTCGCCCGGTCAAGCTGTGGGCTGCCTAGGGGCTCCCTCTCCCCGTGGCTTTGTCTGCGCCGCGAGTCTGTGTGCGTCTCTGCCTCACGGAGGGAGTTCGGGTCAATCGGCCCCAACGGACGTCTACTCATCATGCAATTGCCATGCCATGCAGGCCGCTGTGGCTGTGTCCGCTCTGCGCTGTTGGTGTGTCGCTGTGCCCGCTGAGCGCGTGTTGTCTGCTGTGCGTGTGTGTTCAGTCTGCTCGCTGAGCGCGTGTTGTCTGCTGTTGCTGTTTGCTGCTCTGCTGTGTAAAAAAAAAAAGTGCGCCCTGTAGTCACAAATCAAGTCCTGTACTCTAAAACCTAGTTTAAGCGAACACAACACACGCACGCACTTTTTTTCCTGCATCGGCCCCTATATTGCGCTGAGCCCTCTCAGGCAAGATTAGAAATCTCGCTTCGCTCGAATAACAATCCATCCGATCATATACAGCCGCGTGTGCTAACAGGGCTGTTCGGGTGTGACGAATCAGAGCGGAACGTGTCCTAGCGGAGGACACTGTATCGTGCAGTGTTATTTGAATGATGTAGTACGCCTTTGGCGTGAACCGCTGCTGCTGTGTTACGCTGCGGGCAAAGCGACTGCTGCGGTTGACACGGCAAGATATCCACTCCACCCTAAACATTCGCGTCGCATGTGTTGTCGGAGAGAGTTATTCGTGAAAAACGAATCAGCGCGGAGCATGTCCTGTTGGGGAGCATCACTGCCCGCTACAGCAGTGTTCAGCAGTTCTTGAAACATGTACAGCGAGTACACCTTTGTCGCATTATAGACCGTCCTGACTGCATTTTCCTATCTAAATCCATCAGACACACACACGCAAGAATAGACGACGCGTTGCAGGTGTGATTGCCCTACGTAGTTTCCACATACTTTTCTGTTTATGTGTTTGGTTCTTCTCCATGTCTAAGGGCGTGGGCGTCTGTTCGTGATGCGCAGCATGAGCGATTGAGCGTATTATCGGAGTGGCACTGCAGACGTCGTGGGCTCTTCCGAAGTTGGCACACCCGTCTGTCTCACAGCCAACACTTGCACACCGACGGAACCAAGACGGCCATAAAGGCCATCCGCACCGAAAGAGGACTTGTGCCACCGCTGACATTGACAGCGGCCAGTGCTGCGCACAGGATATATGGAGGCGTTTGTCGAAACACCTTTGGGGCTGCTGTGCGTTCCGGCAACGACACACCACACCAAACTAAGACCCTGACACCGTAGAGCTAGTTATTTACTGTCTTCTGACCCTTGTTTGGTCGAGTTTCATGGCCTGTGGCCCGCGAACGTGACAAAAGAAGAATTCGAAGTTCGGAGGCAAATACCTGGCACTTTTGGATGCGGCCCAACCTACCCCTGGCCGAGGGCGTGTTTCGTCCGACGACGAGAACGCAGCGCAGACCGCACAGATCCACATGAAACTTGGCACACAAACTGGAAATGCCCGTATCAGACCGTACGTCAAGTGGTGTGTTGGAATTCCACCAAACGCAGTCGGGGGCGGCGTGTTTCGTGTAAAAATGACGCTCGCGCGCAAGCATCATGCTAAGTTTCCTCAGGATGGTTGCGGAAGGGCGCACCCGTGTGTGAAAGAAGATGCTGTGGGCTTTGCCCAGTACTTTGAATTTTGCTGCAACACGCCGTATACGCCGAGAACGCCTAATCGGCGCGAACCCAGTTTTGAACTTTGGGTTTCGCCGACGCACACCGGCTCTCTCTCCCCTCCAGCACATGAAGAAACAAAAAAAAGAAAAAAGCGCTTCACCCAGCGAAGCCAGTGTCGCAGCGGTAGCTGGGAGTCGGCGCAATCGGAACCTAGGCCCTGCGAAGGTTGAACTGCACCCGCGGGCGCGATTGATATGCGTATACTTGGGCAGTCTGCACCAGTTTAGTCAATCAGCAGCGCACATTAAAATTAGATACATTTACACACGGAGTAAACTACTACATACAGCACCACGTCAACCAGCTAAGGTACCTCGCGTGCCAGTTTTACTCCTTCGGGCCAACAATACTTTCTCAATTACTCGAACAACACGCTAAGGCACAAGACACGACGAAACTCTAAAAGACACTACTTGCAAGACTGCCAAAATGTCGCTAAGATGAATAAATCTTAAAATTTTAATGATGATGCTAATGAGTATATTCTAGGGACGGCACGCAAGTAAGTCCCAAATGGTTCGAAGAACACATAACAAATCGTAAATCACAAGAAGAGACATGTCCAGTCAAAGTTATGGGAAAGTGCCAACCACAACAAAGAAAAAAATACAAGACTATAAATCAAGTTCAACAGTACATGTTCACAACAACTTCTCCTCCTCCCCAACGGCCAGTCCCTGCTGTCGTCCCAGCACCACACTCCCCCCCCCGACCGTTCCCTTGACTTATCAGCCAGCATCCCATTCCGCCTCTCGCAGCGGAACGTTCAAGTGTATGGATTAGCCTGGGGCGGAATACGAAGGGTAAGAGAAGAGCACAAATATCGGGAAGTCATGCAGAAGGAACTGCGCCCAAATGGCGAACGTTTTGTCGTCATCTGCCCGCCTCTTGACCCAAGCCAGGACAGCATCCATGTCGATCGCGTCCTCTGCAGCGACGCCCTCCTCCTCCGCCGACACGTCATCGCACTCTGCCGGCGCACTCTCCCGCTGCTGACGCTCCTCCCGCCACACCTCGAGGATCAAAATCCATAGCGCTTCAAACATCACGCACAGCTGGTGGTGTGCTCGGCGATAATTGCTGCCGTCGCCCGATTTGCTGTTGTCCGTTCCTAACTCGCACGCCATAAACTCGATCCCAGCCCCCCAGTACCGCCTGAGGAGAGCCTTCGCCATGTGCAGCAGAAGATGCCAGTCCCCCGGATATCGCCGGATTTGACGGTAGTTGTCGGGGTCTTGCTTCATCAGGTGGTATATGAATCGGTATGTCTCCTCGTCCCCCGCGATGATGCACGGTGCACCATCGTTCCCGGCCTGGGTTCCGCGCCATATGTCAAGGATCCGGTCAATTATCCTCTTCATGTCGGTGTAGCTCTTGGTGCTGGCGCGCTGGACGAAGGCGTACTTTCCTGTAGAGTTTGACCTCGCATCCGGCGTAACGTCCTACGGGCACGGTACGATCATCACGAAGCGGGGGGCATGCAAAACAAACGTCAGAATGCATAACCAAACACATACGCACTGAATCAGCGACTCTTGTTCATGCGTTACAACACTAATAGTACTTCATGTTGGAGTTACCTCTGAGCGTGCAACAAAATCACAAACACCACAACAATGAACAGAGAGGACAAAGACATTTCAACGCCGAAGTAAACACAACTTACTTCTCTCTTTTTTGTTGCTTAAGACATGAGAAGGGCGGAGCGTGCCTGTAAGCTGCTTGTCTTGCAACACATACAGTAGTCATCAGACGTTGGCGTTGTTTGTTGTGCTGATGCAGAATGGCACAATGGGTTGCTAGCAAAAAGAGAAGAAAAAAAGAATAGACCCAACAGAGAGAGGAAATTTGGGGGGCAAGGCTTGCCGTGCCAAAGGAATAGCACATTTTCCATCACACGTCTTTCGGTCAGACTTTCTTTGTGTGTTTGGACGCTTTTGCCGCAGAAGGCGAATTAAAAGGATGGGTGGAAAAGGCGCAAGAAGATAAAAAAAAAGAAAGAAAAAAGGCCAACTACTACGCCGCCTATTGAACACAACAAAGAGAGGAAGGGGGGCAAGCCTGCCGTGCCAAAGAATTAGCACAAAGACATGGGGAGAGGGAAAAAAAAAAAAGGCAAAAAAGAAAGGACAAAAAAAACAAAGGCCAACGACTCTTATACACAACACAGAGAGAAGAAAAGGGGGGGGGCAAGGCTTGCCGGGCCAAAGAATTAGCACATAGACATGGGGAGAGGGAAAAAAGAAAAAGGCAAAAAAGAAAGGACAAAAAAAACAAAGGCCAACGCCTCTTATACACAACACAGAGAGAAGAAAGGGGGGGGGGCAAGGCTTGCCGGGCCAAAGAATTAGCACATAGACATGGGGAGAGGGAAAAAAGAAAAAGGCAAAAAAGAAAGGACAAAAAAAACAAAGGCCAACGCCTCTTATACACAACACAGAGAGAAGAAAGGGGGGGGGGCAAGGCTTGCCGGGCCAAAGAATTAGCACATAGACATGGGGAGAGGGAAAAAAGAAAAAGGCAAAAAAGAAAGGACAAAAAAAACAAAGGCCCACGCCTCTTCTTATACACAACATAGAGAGAAGAAAAGGGGGGGGGCAAGGCTTGCCGTGCCAAAGATTTAGCACAAAGACAAGGGGAGAGGGAAAAAAAAAAAGGCAAAAAAGAAAGAACAAAAAAAACAAAGGCCAACGCCTATTATACACAACAGAGAGAGAAGAAAGGGGGGGGGGGCAAGGCTTGTCGTGCCAAACAATTAGCACAAAGGCACGGAGAGAGAAAGAAAAAAAAAAAAGGCAAAAAAGAAGGGCAAAAAATACGGGGGGGGGGCAAAAAAGAAGAAAAGCCAACGCCTATTTCAGTTTTTCCGGAATTGGTACCCCGCAAAATAGAGCAAATTTCGGCACCGGCTAACCAAAAAAAAAAAAAAAAAAAAAATGCTTCGCAACTCACCTCCCTGAGTTGGGCCTCGAAACACCACAACGGCCCTCCCTCCGCCGACCTGATTCGCTCAGACTTGGACACGGCTCCGAATAGCGTAGCTAAGAAAGCCCCATACCTCCGCTCTCCCTCCGCCGCGTCTGATCCAACGAGAATGTCGTCCACACTCAACTCGCTGAGTCGTTTCAACGTGCCCGCATCGTGGAGCGTGCCCACCTCCTCCCCAACCCAGTTCGCCACACACGCCACGCACGGGATGTACGGACCTTCCCCCTGCCTCACTCCGACACGGGGCTCGAAGTCAACGTTGTCCTGAGAAAATGCAGCACACTTCGCGCACTTGGCAAGAAGGTTGGAGTCTTCAACCACCCGGGCGAACTTGGACTCTCGATGGTACACCTGAGAATCGGTGGCACATCCCAAGTGCTCTGCGATAAAGTTGAGCACGGGTCGGGGAGTATTCTTCGACTTCGCCCACTGGGTCGCCTTTATGGCGTGTGAGGGCATGTACCGGCTGCCCAGCACGGACTTAACGACGCTTGTGCACATCACCGTCAACCGTCGACGAATGGACCGGCAACACCGGTTGAATTTATCGACAGCCCTCGCACGTGTCTCAGACGCCGGGAGGACCGGCACCCCCCCCGATATTGCGCCGACGTCACCACTCCCGGCTCCACCAGCAGAGCCCACCGTCGTTTCACCCATCGACCCGGCTGTGGCTGGACTTGGCCTGTCCATAACGCCGATACCCTTTTCAAACTCCTCTCGCCACCCGCGCTCCCACACCTTGCAAGGCCCTGCATCCTTGGGCGGATCCGCAGGGTTCTGCTCGACATTGAGGTCCACGTCGGTGACGCTCTGGAAGAATCCTAGTGTCGTGGGGGGCATTGCAAGTAGGGTATCCGCCGTCCGTTCCACAGGCCGCTCCAACTCTTCCACGTTGATGTTTGACTGACCTGGGGGACGCGCGTTGTGCAGGCTCTTTTCCAGTTCAATATCACGCCGGACAATCTCCCCCGCAGTCTTGACCACCGCCATCCTCTCCTCCTCGAAGACAGGGTCGTGGGGGTCCGCAGGGTCTTGAGCAACCCTTTCCAGCTCAGACTTCAGGGTCGCTCCCTCCGCTTTACGCATCCGTAGGAGGTACCCAACGACAGCTTCGTCGGATAGATCTTTCGGGAACAGACAGAGAGCTTTCTCGCGTCCGTCTCCTCCCGCACCCCTGCTCCCTCGGATATCCACCACCCTCGCGTTGCAGTCCGACGAACGGCCGATGCTATCGAACATTTGTTTCACCTTCTCCCGTACGGAGCCGCCCTGCAGCCTTTCCTCGCCGAGCTTAGCTCGCTCGGCCGTCAACCACTTCGCAACGTCCTTCCAGAAAAGGATCTCCCCGCCTTTTACGGACCCTTCCACCCGCGAGCGCACAATCGACGCCGCTTTGACATGTCGCCCAAGCGCTCGGCCAGTCGCAATGCCAGAGCCCTCGTCGGTGGATGCTCCCTTGCCTGTCCTTGTCCTCTGGGTGCTGGACCCCACGACGTCCGCCCTCCCAATGGCTGGCGCTTGGGACGACGAGGAAGCTCCAGCAACTCCGGACCCGCCATCCCCTGGCTGTCGTACCGATAAGGACTTCTTCCGTTCACGGGCACGCCGTTGGTTACAGGCCTGGCACACCATACCGCCGCCTCCCGCTGACACCCTAACCCTCCCACCTTCTTCATCGCCAGACACGGAATACCACCTCCCCTGCTTCTTCTTCACTCCTGACACCGAACATGGCATGTTGTCTCCAGGTCCTTGGCATGTGTGCGTGGCCTTGTTCTTTTCGTGGCGACCCAGGCGGGCCATGAGACAGCCGTCTCGCTGGCAGAGACACCCGCCAGGTTGGGGGTTAAACTGACGCAGCATCGCCACAACCCCCGCCTCGCCAGACGGCAGGTCGGCCAATAGGGAGCGGGCCGAGTCAATGCGTTTGACATGCAGATGGACGAACCCTCTCTCGCTGGGCGGTCGATGGCACGCGGTACATAACCTATCTTCCGCCCAGTGCGTGACCCCTTCAGGACATTTATTGCACTGGTGACCCGGGGTAGTCGTCACCCAGCCACACACCGGTTTACGGCAGGGCATAGCGCGGCCTTGCGTCTCCGTACTCCCGACTTGTCTGCTCTTCCCACCTAAACTCTGGCGTCGAAGACCAGATGCAGGCCCAGGCGCATTTTGTCGAGCTTCCGCGCACGCCTCATCGGGAAGGCGTTTCCTACGCCGTCGGGACTCTTCCTCCGCCTTAGCCAGCTGCTCCCCATGCTCCTTGTCCAAGTCTGCCGTCGCCAACCTTTCCTCCACCTGCGTTTGTAGCCTGCTCTGCGACTGTTTAGTGCCCACCGAAATTCGGGCCCGTGACCGCACGCGCTTCCTTCCCGACCCTCCTCCCGAACCCCTCACACGTGCTCCTGAATTTACGGGGGCGCGCTTCCCCGTTTTTTTCCTGGGCGTAGTCGCAGTCAATCTCGCGCACTCCTTCGCGCTGCGAACCTGTTGACGACTAGGGGAACCCGTGTCCCCGCCACTGCAGCTCGGGGAAGTCGCTCGTGTCATCGCGCCGTTGTCGTTGGCGGTTGCGCGCGGGGAGAGCGGGGTGCGGTCAGGGTGCGAGGGCGGCGCCACCCGCCCACGACTGTGGCGCCGCGCCGCTTCAAACAATAGTCCAGTCCGCATGCAGTGGGCTGATCCCGTTCACAACAGATGGAGACTTCGCGCCCCAAGCCCGAATCAATGGAAAAGGACGAACCCAGGCAACAGCAACGACCACGAGCGCAAGTTAGGTCTAAGCCCGCCTACGGGATTGAACGCGGCACAAGCGGGGTAGATTTTCTGTTGCAGCTCCCTTATACGGAGTAATTATCTCCACGCTTGACAACGTCATGACGACCTCCCTTGACAGCCTTTTCGCACGTGCTAAATCTTTTGTAGGATTCAAACCGCTAACCCTTCATCTAAAGCAGTGATCATGAGTGGAGGGTTTTCGGAGAGCATGTGTCGTGCTGTTGCAGCATCGGTTCAGTGCGAGCTGCGTCCCGCTGGATCGCCACCGCTTGTCACCACAAAATGTGCTTTATGTAGGTCTGATTCAGCACTGTCAAGGCGAATAAGTTGTAAACTTCCTGAGGCCCGACGTCCTAACTCTCGCCTTATCGAAATTAGCCACGTCGTCGACCATCAAGGTTTCTCGGCGACGTAACGCGTTGCTGTAAGCGTGCAGAGCTTGCGCATGTTCCCCCGCCGCCGCCAAGATTTTCAATGTTCAACACGGCCAAGCTAAGTTTCCTCAGGATGGAATTGCCTGAAACTTTCTGTGCTAGATAGCCAACTGAGTTTGCCACACTGAATGACCAGCTGTATTCTGCAACACGGTCGCAGCGCTTCCTGGGAGGTGAGCACAAGGACCCCGGTGGGTTGTGTGCGGCGGCATCGCGTGGTGGTACGCTCACGGCAATCTCCGAATATCTCCTCGTGGCGCTAACTCTAAGTCAGAACAAAAGTTGTCCAGTAGTCCCAGTGTGATTCAAAGCCCACCTGGTCAGACGTCTGCCTCCCTTGTGGCCTCTTGCTCCCTCTGTCGCCTGCGCTAGGTGGGGTAGGCGGCGGCAGATCTCTTGCCATTTTCTGCAGGTGCGCGAATCTGCGGAACCCCGCGAATTTGCGGGGCCCCGACTATTTTTTGGGCTGTGCGCAGCGCTGCGGCGTTCCCTGATCTCTTTGAGGTGCATATATCGTAGTGCTTTCCCAGTTCTGTGCTGACAACTTGTTGTACGAACCCTATGTTCCGCCCGCCTTGCAGCACAGAACGTACGTATGATATGACGATCGGACACCAGAAGTTTCTCCAAGAATGTTTTTCGAACTAGTTTTGTCAGGAACGAACTTCAAAAACATCACACGGAATGAGGGGTTACGCCGAGAAGTGCAGATCTATGCACCGGACGTGGCACGGGGCCCTCACATCGTGAGCCCCAGCTTCGCTTCTACTACTATTTTTCGGAACAATTTCGTCGGCGTTTCTGCTTGTTCTACCGCTCGAAACCCAGCAGCCATCCCACCCATTCTGGCAGCCCGCCTCATCATAGCGCAGGGAGCCAATCGTCTCCCCTAGTACGACATACACTAAAAATAAAGATACCCATACACTACCCCCTCGCATTGTCTCTACATCATGGGTGGAGGTTGTCGAAAGGGAGGAGACGGGAGACATGCGCGCCAGTAGAGCAGTTCGAATAAGGCATGTGGGCCGGCGGAAAATCCAGACGAACCGACGTGCGACAGCGCAGAAACATGAACAACACGCCAAAACAACAGTGCCGACTTTGTCAACTTTAACGTTCTTCTTATCTCCTGCAGGATAGTTGTCCTACCAGCAGGCAGGAAACGCTGGGCTCGTAACGCCGTAAAGCCGCATCGTGAAGTGTAACAATCGCTGCATTCCGTATCATTCTTATTTGTTTTTTTCGTTCGTTCTCCGCCCACCGACCGCCTCCAGCTTTCGGAGTCCGCCTTTCCGACGAGAAGGGCACATCGCCATCAGCACAGCCGCTCCACCGGCACAGAACAACGGCGGTCCAGAGACCGAAACCGACGGCCTAACGGTGACATCCATATCAACGGGCGGGTGTCCAAGCCTATCGTCCCTCGTTCTTCCCGCGAGAGAACGAAGACCAAGACGGCGCCGAATGTGTCGGTGACGCCATCAACAACTCGCGACGAAGAGTCGGCAGCGCCTCCACTTAGTTTCTGGCACCGGCAACGCATCAGCGCAGACGCACCACCAGCAACCCCCACGGATCGCCACCGTGCCGCAACCGCAGACAGAACTCCCCCTACCACCGCCTCTAGAAGGTTCGGCCCTGGAGCGTGCGTTAGGCGGCGGCGGGACGTCGCCGCCGGTGCCTCTCCGCCGTCCCGCACAAGGCGGCCTGACCGGATCAGGCGGGTCAAAGCTCGGCTCAAACGTGCCAGGCGTTCTGGCGCCCATGGCTTGGTGTCAATCGACGCGTGTAGGTCTTTGGTGTCTCCGGGAGGCTGGTGCGAGGCGACCTCGGTCGGGAAAGCGACCGTGCACATCGTTGCGGGAGCGCTCGCCTCGAGCCACTGCGTCGTGGCCGGCTTGGTCGTAGGCTTGGCCGTGTGGGCCACCTGCGCCAAGAGGCTGACCGGGGCGGAAGACGACTGGAAGCAGGTGGCCAGGTAACAGGTCTGTTGGCTTGTAACCGTCGCGAAGAAGTAGAAGTGCTCTAACAAAATCCCGACGCTTGTGTGGTCTTTTGGATCCACACGTGTGTGTGCTTGTGTCCCTTGATCACGCGTTTTGCGGGTATTTCTCCGGCCGCGTCTCGGTCTTGGTTGCTGCCGGAAGGGAGAGAGGGCGGCAAGGGCTTGAGCACTAGCTGTCTACAAAGAAACGTCATGCTGGTGCTTGGTGAAAGGCTCATGTGTATGTGACGCCCGGTTCGAGGTCTGACGTGGAGGATTGAGGATAGTTTTCCGCCCCAGCATAAATGTTTACGCTCTGCAGGTGACATTTTCATAGTTTCCTTTTCTTCTTCTGCGACGGAGGTTAAGCTTGCGCAAAAGAAGTGTCATCCTTTTAGTGTTCATGAGCGGTTGCCAACCCCATCTAGTTTGACGATGCATCATCTCGCTTCCTTTCTCCCTTTTGGCGTCTGTCGTCTGTCGTCTTCGCGTTGGTCCGTGCTCGATAACATCTGGTTCAGGATAACGGTCGAAGTGGCCGTCATGTGGTACTGCCACGCACTGCCGCACGGACTAGGTGCGGGGCGACCGCTCAGGGGGAACTTCGGGACTGGCAAGGTACTACGTCCTCAAGTCCCAACGCAGAGCCATCGGGAGGTAGTCCATGCCGTGCATGCCGTAGTCGTTAGCGTTAGACCATCGACCTCGCAACCCTACATAGCCGGGACGGAGCATACCGGGTTTTCACCGGATCAGGCTCGCACATCGCCACGCGCGAAGCGCCGTGAGGTATTCGGCGAGTCGCAAGTCGCAAGTCGCATGAAGGGTGCCCTGCATCGCGCTAAGGGTGTTCGGCATCTTGTGCTTACTTTCTTCCATACAGACATGGAGGGGGGGGGGG
>CACKRE030003470.1:167558-201226 GCA_902602495.3 Ectocarpus sp. CCAP 1310/34
GGGGGGGGGGGGGGGGGGGGTAGGGTTGTCAAGTGATACTTTCAGCCCGCACGTGGTAGTGTCCACAACGGGAGAAGGCTACATTGATTCGGTGGATTGGCTTTGCCTAACCCACAACCTACATGCTGGTATTTCACGCCCATATTGTTCCGCCGTTCCCCCAAAGACACAAAAGAATGAACACAGCAGCGTGGCGCCGTGAAAATTCTACCCGTTCGCCTGACCTGCGCCGTTTGACCCTTGTATCGGGTTCGGTGAGGAGCCACGTGTGCAATTGGCACCACCACCATGCACCTCATTTCGCTTTCCTCTGCCGGTAGTGCTGGCTCTGCATGCTAGGCTGGTCGAGTGGCCTACTGCTGTAGCAGTTGACGGGGCAAAACAAGAAACAATTTAGGTGTTCACAACACGAAGTCTTATATTCAGCTGCAGGTGTCATGTTATTGATGCATTTTCAAACGTTGCTGTGGTTAACAATCCACGAAAAACGTTTGTGAGCTGATCCTATTTTTTCTTGAACATCCCTCCACCCCATGAACCCCTCAGGCACGTGGCTACCTGTACATCCTTAGCCAAGAAGGACGTACTCTGTTCACCTCGCTCAGCTGAGCATTGCCCCGGCGGCAAGCAGCAGAGAGGGGGGGGTTGACAAGGAATAGTTCTCTCCACCCCCCACCCCCTGATGCCGCGCACATGTTGTTGCATCGGCAAAAAAGTCTTCGCGGCCTTGGTAGCGGAAAAGCGCCGGTGTCTACGCGGCGGGTCCCGGTGCACTCGATGCTGGGCTCAGATCGTTCACGTTCTTTGGTTTCTTGCCTCTTGACTGGTAGAGGGGATTATTTTTGTAGCACAGATTTGGGTTCGAAGGCACAAGGTCTGGTTTCGACTCTCTGTTGGGTCTTATTTTCGCGGCGTCAAGAACCTCTTGTGAGGCGTGTGTTTCGTTGCGACCAGGGGTCACGCACGAACGAGACCCAAAGAAAAGAGTGTCGGTTTCACGAGCGGGTTCCGAGTATTGTAATCCACGAACGACAGGCAGGGCGAAGACGGGGGCGCGCATGCAGCAGCGCATGCTGTGCGGCGGCAGTTTTGGTGGATAAAATGTAGCATAAGGCACTGACACCACCGCGAAGGGGAGCGATCGCGCAGGCGGACAACAGCAGTCGCATCAGATTTATATTCGACCGCGGGGGGGGAGGGGGTGGTGTACTTATAGTCGTGCATGCCGTAGTCGTTAGACCATTGACCTCGCATTCCTACAAAGCCGGGACGGAGCACGCGGGGTTCTCACCGGACCAGGCTCTCACATCACAAAGCGCGAAGCGCCGTGAGGTATTCGGGGGGGGGGGTACTTGTTGGGGGAGCAGGACCTCTCGTCCGGCGTGCGGAGAAGACAAAGTCGAAGGCTTGTTGTCAACAGCATGCTTGTGAGAAAGTGCACGTTTGTTATCGTTTGTTCCGCAACCTTTGTTTCACCCTCCGCTACTACTGCCCACCAGGCACGTCATGCCGACCTCGAGGGAGGGGGTTTAGGGGGTTCTGTTACGAAGGGAAACTTATTTGTGTGTTTTGTCTTGGTGTTGATTTCGTGTGGATGCTGGCGTGATCCACACGGCCAATGTTAAATTTTGTTGGGGTTGTGCCAGAGATGGAAGCGTTATATCGTTCTTCTTGAACACACAAGGGCGTGCGTGCTCTGCTGAGCGTCGACGCTTGTTGCCAACATCTGATGTTGTTTGCTTCTGTTTGTTCGTAGCTGTGCTGTTCAGCGTTGTCTTTTGCCTTCTAGCGTAGCACCACTCCCTCAGAGAGCTAGCTCGTCGTTTTGTGTCGCTTCCGTCTTTGCACGGGCGCCAGGGGCGGGCGGGTTCATTGCAATGACTCCGGAGAAAAGGATTGGAGATGTACGTATGCTCCACGGTTGATGATGATTAACATCAGCATGCATGCCTCCTCCAGACGATGCCATAGATTG
This sequence comes from Ectocarpus sp. CCAP 1310/34, assembly GCA_902602495.3. Taxonomy (NCBI): domain Eukaryota; class Phaeophyceae; order Ectocarpales; family Ectocarpaceae; genus Ectocarpus; species Ectocarpus sp. CCAP 1310/34. The sequence goes on from CACKRE030003470.1 coordinate 169,534, forward strand.
ACAGCGCCGGCAGGGCAGGGCGGGGCGAGGAGAGAATCGCCTTCTTTCTGGTGACCGGCGTTGTACGTCCTTGTCGGATCGGCGGAGCGGCCAAGAAAAGCTATATTAGGATGGTCGAGGTTTCCTTGGAAACCCCGAGCATTCTTTGTGGCACACGAGATGCGGCGGGGGGGCAGAGACAAGAGGAACACGCACGCGCGCACCACGCCTGTTCCACCAGTTGTGCGTGGAGCGTTTAGCGGGGAGGCGATGGGGCGCTGACTGACGAAATGGCGTTCCCTAAACGAAGTGATTCGATAGCAAACGTGTTCTGAGGTTATCCGGAAAGAAAAAGAGGGGAATCGGGTTCTAAAAGATGTTTGCTAGGAGTTGTAAGGGGAGGAGGCATCCGTGTGAAGAATACGGTTCGCGTGTCCCCCCACGGGTAGACCGGGTTGTGTGTGTGGTCGTGATAGTGCTCGTTGCCGATGCGTTAGATTGATGTTACAGAAGGCGGTTCATGTAGAGGGTAACTATTGTTTGTTATTTGTGCGTAGTATGGCGATAAAGCCCTCATTCCAAACAATGACCTACATAGTTCCGCTTGACTACAGAGAAAGGAGTCGTATCTCTGTGAAGAAACAATGTACAGGAAGTTGGAAAAGTAGGGACCATGATGAAGGGTGATGTGGGAGGATCTTCGCTTGAGATATTTCTTGATTGGGCTGGGAAGGTTCTATCAGCAATGATTGTGGCACTTTGAGGGGGAGGGCGTGGAGCGTGTGTTATTGTTGGAATAACGTCCGATTACGACAGAGAGAAAGATAAAATTCAAGGCGATGATGCCCGTTGCGAAAAAGCAGTAACGTGGGCGGTCGGCACTATTGCCTTCAACGGATGTGTACAGTTTAAGTGAGTGGGGTTGCAGCATGGCGGAATTTTCTCAAAGCAACCAAAGTTTTGAGTTTCGACGGAACTTTTTTCGATCTCTTCTTCGAAAGTAACACAAACACAGCAGCAAATTATGCTACATTTTATGTCGTTCACGCCAACCTTGAAGGTGCGGTTGCCTTGAAGTGCTTCCCGTCCCTCCACTTCCATGACAAGAATGGAGGAGCAACCAGGCGGGCCCAAATACCGACACATCATCTCAACAGAAGGTTTGATCATACCGCCGCGGTTTTTGGAAACCCCTGTCTGTGCATTGTTGCACTACACCTCCCGAAGGAGAAATTACTGTTAACAAGGGGTTATGTCGCACGTAAAAAGAAAAAATATAATTTGAAAAACACCTTTCTTCTCACCGCGAAGACTCAGTTGATCAAGCAGGCGCAACTATTGTACGTCCAAAATACCAATCAGCAGAGGCCCCTCAACCCCCACCGAAAAATCCAACACACACACCCTTCATAGGAGGTAGTGTTGCGTATGTCGAACCATGCTCTCTCTTCTTGAATGCTGCGTATGTATACGTTCGAACGTATATCCTCTCACGACCAATGGGCGTCGTTGTACGGGATGGCGAGAGCCAATCAACGCGTGCCTCAAGCTAATTCGATACAGACAAGCCTACGTCGAACCCGATAATATCAGAAGAATACAAACGCCGATGGCAATGCACCAAATAAAAAAAGATCGGTTTCGCTATCCACCGCCAATAACAACTCCGTTCACACGACTCCTCCTCCTCCTCCTCCTCCTCCTCCTGTAGTTTACACCGTAGGCCTGACTCTCAGAAATATTTAGCACCCGCTGTCCACAGTTCGCAATTGAAACTTGTGCTCCGTTCCACGAAATGAAATTGGTTAAATTAACAATTTTTTGACATCCTGTAAACGAGTGATAAAACAGGACGACGACGATGACAGATAGACAGGCCGGAGCCACCACATCACCAACACTCCATAATCTTAACAGCATGACGACCATGAACGAGACAAAAATAACTAAAAAAAAAATAACGATAGTGAATGCTAGGATACACAACACGGGCGATGGACAAATGTGACAATGAGCGTCCGGACAAGCCGCACCAAGGATGTACAAAAGCAAGCTTACAGCACTCCCAGTACACTTGGGTTGCGCATTAGCTATACGTGTGTAATCTATTGAATGCGGTCCCCGAAAAATTTACACCTAGACTAATGATCGCGGCCTCATAACACCAACACCAACACTGCCACTGCAATTCTTCAAGCCACATTTATTTCTAGGCTGTGCTCAGTGTAAAAGAAAATTCATGTACAGCGACCGACACCGACCAACACAAAAAAAAATCGTCGTCTGACTGCCTGGATACCTGACAAGGTCAGGAGCACGAATACGGCAGGTTCGCCAGGACTGAGACACGCACACACAAAGAAACAACGCCAGCTTTAATTTCGACGGAGCGCGGCGCCCAAAACCAACAGCTCAGACCCTCTCTCGTGTTGTTCGCGTGTTTCCCCCCTCGGCACCACACGCCCTTTTCTGATACACGCACATGACATGACTTATGTTGATATGTTCCCGAATGAATGGACATAAAACTCCCAATCTGACCCCACCGCCAAATTAGCCCTCATGCTGTAACTCCCCCCCCCGCCCGCCGACCTGTGATGTTCGGTCTCTCTGTTCCGACTTAAGCGCGTCATTAATGACTTAGAGAAAAAAGCCGAGCATCACATTGTAATATTTGTGTGCACCCCCCAAAAATATCAAAACTGGGCTAAAATTATTTTTGCCCCAAAAACAAGCATCGGTGGACGAAATGTTGTGATCCACGTCCATTTTCATGGCATGCCACGTCTACAACTGCTATTGGTGGTGTCTCTAGAATCAAAGCAACTTACACTACAGTACACTGCGGTGCTTCGTTGGCAACAGGAGGGCTTCCCGCGGTGGACACGTCAACCGCATTGCACCAAAGAAGAAACGAAAGCCGAAATAGACGTGCGTGCAGTCACGCCGACGTGCCGACTGTACACGCATGGTGCACGCATGCGTGACTTCGACAACGGCAGCGAAAAATAAAGATGAAATGCAGATGACTAGAAGAGAAAGACAACAAAAAAAGAACACACACACACTTATAACAACAGCAGCACCTCCCACTGGCCCGGATCTCGCTGATCGATCTACCACGAGCAATCAATCCCCGTCGACACAGCAGAACAATTTTCACCACCCACACAGGCCAACGAAAAACCTAAACGTCACCGTTCCCCCCGCCCAAGAACAGGAAGGGAACATGGAGGACACGACCATCACCACCACTCACGCGAGGCCGTTGCGGACAGTCGACGCGCCTTTTCCTGGAGCAGATGCTGCAGACAGACAGATCTACACACGTGCTGCTCGCGTTCACGCTCCCCAGATGAACGCGAAGGGGCGCCTTTACAGAAACAACCAACGCACGGACGGTCTTTGTGGTCCAGTCAAGACGACAAATTTCAACAGGAGGACTTAGTCTTTACTCCCCTCCCCCCCCCGAATTAACGCCATCCGGAGCCTCCGCTACCATCCCGTTGAAACGGCCACTGGTGAGCGAACAGCCCCACCGCTACGGGGTGCCTCTTCTCCTCCCTCCCCTCGCCTCCGAAGCCACCACCACCCTCTCGCTGGTGCTGCGCGCTGGCCGCGTCCAACTGCTGAACCATCGGCGCCCACGACGTGGGTGCCCAGGGACTAGTCGGTTCCGGTCCTCCTGGAGATGAACCGGAGGACCTCCTTCTGCAGTGGTGGTAGCTGCTGAAGCTGGCGGTGCTGCTACGGCCGCCGCACTGGCCGCCCCCGGGGTCACCGTAGGCCGGCGATGACGACGACGCGACGGTGTCGAACGGGGCACGCGCGACGGGACGGTTAGACGGGGGTGCCACCGCTGCCGACGCTGCCGCCATCGCCGTCGCAGCGGAGTAACGGCCCCTTCCGCTCCCTACCGCTCCCACATGCCGTCGGGAGGAAGGCGGCGTCGACATCAGTATGCCGCCGTTCGCGCCCGTGCGGCCGCCGCCGCCGCCCCCCCCTCCCCTCGGTTGCTGCCGCGTGCCCGCGTGCGCCCACGATGCGGGGGACGCCGGGGCCGCTCTCCCCGCCGGTGACGACCCGGACGAGTAGCCCGCCCTCCTCGCGTACCTTCCACCGTGCCCCCCTGGCGGCGCTCTGGGGGGCTCGGCCGCGGGCGCGGCAGACGTACGCTGGCGGCGGTCGGTGAAGGAGGAGCACTGCGGGGAGCGGGGGGGGGCGGCGTCCCGATGGTAGCACTGCGGCGACACCGGGGGGGCGTCCACGGCTACACCGAAACCGTAGCTGTCGGAGAAGTCTGACGACGACGGCGAGGGGTAGGAACGGCTCCGCTGGTGGCGTGGCGTCCGGGGCTGGCCGTTCGAGTGGTAGTCTGGGGTATCGGCATGCCACACGCACGAAAGCGCAAGTTAAATAAGTTACAGATTTGATTTCTGCGCTCACGTGAGCTGGCTGTGCGGTTTGGCCGTACGCGCATCGGAGTATCATCGTCGGTTTTTGGTGGTGGCCGTTTCACTGTGTTACTACACGTGTTTTGGTCGTTTCACCTGCGTCACTACACGTGTTTTGGTCGTGTTCCAAAACGCGTTCTATTCTCTCGCGGACGCCTTGAAATATCATTTGTTCTGTCCTGTCTGTTCAAAGCGTTTCCGTTCATGTTGGAGGAGGCGTCGTCATGCTTTCAGCGGAAGAGCCTTCGCGTGTGACGACGCACCGACAGTGAACATGAAAATCTTCTCTCGAAAGCGCAGCAGAAAGACACTTGGATACAATAGTTGCCTCCGCTATTCCGACGTTTCTGCACCATGACCATTGCAACCTCTCCGCCCCGTTCCCTGCCGACTGTGAAACGTTCGGTTAGCCGGGATGCCCAACCAACCCATGGCATACCCGCTTTGACACAGCAATGCAAGGATGACAACCAGCCTTATGGGCCGGCGAAAACCCGGCGCATATCGCTCCGCCCCGGCATTGCAGAGTATGCGCTTCCAAGAGTACCCTCCCCCGAAAGAGAAGGGGTCCCGCCACTGTTCTCACCATGGGGGTGCCGCGTGGCAGGGGAAGACCAGTGCCTGGTGTGCCGGGCACCTCTCACGGGGGTGTTTCCGGTGCTGAGGTCCACGAAGGTAGGAAGGCGGCGCTCGCAGGGGGAGTGGGGAACTCGTCCGATGACCCCGCCGCACCGAGAGGAAAGAGACGTGTCTCGCGACGAAGGGCAGGAGCCGCTGTCTTCACTCACGCCTCTCGCGATCCTTCAAAAGAAGAAGAGGAGAGGAGGTACAGAGAAGGTGTATGCGGGGATATGATTGGTTTTTGAGTGAGGTTGACGATGTTTGTTGGACAAGAGTTGCGGAGAAAGGTGGTTGAGAGTGCGGCAAGGGTTGGTTCCAGGCAATGACGGTGGCATCAGTTCAAAGGACCGACGCGTGCCGCGTACGAGGTGGTCAAAGGCCGTCGATTAGCTACATGGGTGGAGATCAGTAGCCGACAACGGCAACTGTCAAAAACAAATACCGTCGTTGTCACTGCTGTACTTTGATGGTACACTCACGCCTCGTCGTCGAGCGTCGGGTGCCGTAGTTCACCGAGCCCGTGAGCGAAGGCGCAGCTGCCCGCTGCGAGGAGCGTCATCGTTCAGGGGTATGGACACGGATCCACGAAGTAGTGAGATTATGGCCATGGACCGGTGGAGCTCAACAACGTGGCGCTCGTTAGTTGAGGCGGTCCAAACCAAACATCGTTACCCTGTTGGCTACACTGCAATGTACACGTCGAAAAAAATTACTTCTTCGTATCTATGATGTACTGCCTCCTACTTGACCCTCTCCACGTTATTTTTGACGTCTTTCGAGGAAAATGACGAAACTCCCACGACGTCCATCACCCCCAAACCCCCGGTACCAGTACGGCTGTCTCCTGCTCGACGGGTCGTCATGTTGATGAAATACGCGATTTGAGGGGTGGAAAAAAAGATGCACGATACAACCAAGTCGAAGCTATTATTCTTTAACAGTATGTACGAGTCTTCTTGTCGAACAGCCAGTCGTAGTCAACATGATCCATGGTGTTGCTGCGCACAAGCATGCTTTGAAACATGGTCTAAGGACCTTTCGGAAACAAACGTGAAAATCCGAATGGCCTCTTTGTTTCCGAGCAGGAGGTCGTGGTAGGGTGCAAGACTCACCTCCGTATGGGCACGTTCCCGTCTGCCAGTGAAGGCAAATCTCCGTCTTTTTTGGCAAAAAGAACAATCGATCAAGTGCACCATCAACGACATGGCAACAGCAGCAGCATCATCATCAGCAGCAGCAGTAGCAGCAGCAGCAGCAGTTAGTGGAGCAACGGCATGGGAACTCAGACGCAGAGACGTAAACGTAAACGCGACAAGGCCAGGCAAGAGAGACACACGGATAGAAAAAGCACGAAGCCACTTCCGACTCGGGAGCTTTGATCGGGAGGTGGTGATCGATGTAATCTGCGTCGTTGTTCGAGGTGGCCAGCGTGGCCAGCAGGAGCTGACCAGCTTGCCCATTCTTTTTTGTGACCAGGCATCCCACATCGTTACCCAATATCTACTACCTCTGACTAGTGACCAACTGCGATTCAAGGCGACACGGGTCCATGTTCCTCTCCCAGGGTCTTTTTTGTAGTCTTGATGGTGTCTGTTTATTTGAAAACCGTGGCTATTAATAGTGCCTAATAGTGGTGCTGTTCATCCGAACAGAATGATTCTATCGGACGCGGAGGTCCTCAAATGGTGTACACGGGAATAACGAGAAACAACAACACAAGCCCTCAAGTACCAGCAATCCTTTAACCGACCCACACTCTTGTTTGATTATAACCCTTCTGGGTCTTCAGGCGTCCTGACAGATCATTGATTGATTGATGATTCGCAATTGCCGGTGTTGTGGCATGCCATGGAGTTGCCGCCCTGTATCCCTCCACGCCAGGTGTTGGCAAGTCAATAGGTAGGTATGTCTATATTACTCGCATCGACCGCGTACCCGGTGAACACTGAAAAGACGTTACTACAGCATTGTCAGCGGTAATATCAAGGTAGCTCCTCCCTGGAACGGCCAAAATTCGAAAATGCACACTGCTCTCAATAGTCTAGACTAAACGCGAATGCCACCATGAACCTCTCCCCATATCCTTTCACAGAGACACACATCGTACGGCTGGCTGTCTGTCCATCTGCCGCCTCTTTGCCCTGTTTGCTCCGTTACTCCCATGCCCTGGTGCGCAGTGCCTGGTGCTGGTACGTTACCCTTTGATTTTTTCTTTCGGCGGGTGTGGGAAGCGTCCTCCTTTATTTTTTGTTATTTTTGTTTTGTTTTATTTTGATCGGTGTCCGAGGGCTCTTTTCTCGAACGGTCGGTGCGATACCTGTTCGTTTGTTGTTGTTGTTGTCTTCACATTAAAAACCATCCCGGTCTCTCTATCCAGTACCTCCTTCTGTCTCAATCTCTCCGTACTAATCCATCACTTGACTCGGCCAATTTCCGTGGTCACAGGCTAACGTACCTAGAAAAGGTATACCAAAATAAAATGGACCCCAAGGGTCAGCAGAGCGATAAAATACAAGAAAACAAAATATAATCAGAAACAAATAAAATAAAATAAAATAAATAATTAGACTAGTGGAACGGCCGCACCACCAGCCTGGGGGGGTAGCCTCCCACTACATGGAGGCAGGTCGGCGGCCAAAGGAAGGGGCGGGGGGACGTGCCAGTAAAAAACAAACCACAAAATAAAACAGAATAAAGCAAAGACGAGGACACAAACAAACTCGCACAGAGACAGGGATATCCCTAGAGACAGTCTGAACGCGACAGCAAACGGGGGAGAGGGCAACAGAAAAATTAGTCGTTGAAATTCGACCGCAACATGTCACGTCACGCGGTCGGTCTCTTCTCGCTTGCTTTCTTCCCGCCGCGCCGTTTCCTTCCGCCCCCCTACCGCCCCGTTGATTGGTGCCGTATCTAGACTATTTTTCGTTTCTTTCGCTCATTGTGTTTTCTTTTTCCGAGTGGTTTGTACCCTATTTTTGTTTTTTTTTATTCTCGCGGCGTCGTATGTGCCGGGTTTTGAGACCACGGGCTCCCCATTTTTTGTGGACTAGTCTATAGAGCTAATGTGAGAAACAACAACAACAACAACAACAACATCAAAAGCTCCACATACATGCCTTCGCCCGAATCTAGCAAGCCACTAACGCAAAGACAGGAGGACAGCGAGAAGGGACATTCAAGCCCAACCAGGCCAGGATATCGTGGTTTGTTGCATATCCTCCAATTTTGAAGATCGTAGTCTACACTCCCAAGATCCGGCAGTCATCATGTCAGCAGCTACACTACACAACAGCAGCAGTATAGTCCAGACGAGTCCAACATACAGCAGTACTCCTGTAGTAACATTACAGCACTGTAGTAACACATACACTATCATCATACTCCACACATACCCTCGCCCAAACCTAGAGAGCCACTGATGCTAAGGTAGGTGTGTGCTGCTGTGCTTGCGTGCCTCGTGGGATTGTGGGAAAATCACAGGAGCTGTAGTGAGCCGGGAGGGCTCACATGGGGGAGGGGACAGAGTACAGAAGTACAAGAACCGGGTTTTGGTCTACAAGCCCTCTCGCTGATCATTTCCACTGATCATTTGAATATACTGAAAATAGACTAGTTTAGGCGGCTTGACGACTGATCTTTTCGAGGTCTACAAGCCTGACCTGCCCTAGCAGCCGCGCCGCGACCACGCATCAACCCTTCTATGACCCTGTCTATGCCCACCGTCCTGTCGCGGGCAGCCCGCACGGTCTATGGGTGGAGATAGCTGTAGGGTCTACAGAAGTATGTACTTCCGTCTCTCTCTGCTGTATGTACTTCCGTCTCTCTCTCCCGCACTCCCCCTCCTTTTTTTTTTGCCGCAATAAAAAAAAGAGCTAGACCCAAAGGGTCTAAAAACATACCCAAACCAAACTAGACTCAGTAGACTCATTTTACTGAAACTCACGAAGCAAATGTGGAAGGAATTTGAGTACCGGCCGCATAGATTTTGTAGTTTCTAGTCCATGGATATGGCAATTTGCCTGTGCTCACAGGGTAAGGCTTCGATCAAGTTGATGCTGGGTGGGCCGGAACGCTGCATCGCAAGGAGAGTTCGGCAACCCTCTTGTGCCATGCCAACAAGCAAGCCAAAGGCCTAAAAACCATGTAAACCTGACCGCCGTTGTCGAATTTCGAATAAGTCTAGTCTAGACTACTTGTATTTTATCACGACAGCAGCATCGCTCAAGATGCAGTTCCACAATGTCTATCAAGAGAGCAATGCCGCGCCGGGATCAGAACGCGACCACTCTCTCTTACACTCGTCTCGATCTCGCTGGCAAACGAACGGGTGTGTGTGCTACACACGTGCGTATGTGAATATCTCTACCGGTGCTGCTGCTGCTGCTGCTGCTGTGTGTGAGAACGACTGCACGACGGGAAAAGATCTCGACAACGTAATTTCTTCTGATGATCGACCTCTTTTTTCTGTAGGCAATCCATTTGTGGCACAAAACCAGCAGACGGTAGCTAGTGTAGCTACTGCCTGTCAACCTCTTGTGCACGACCTCTCATACTGATATAGAAAGATCTTCCAGGTTACTGCCAGCCCAGCTAGGCAAGGAAACCCATACACGACAACGTACTGTAGTGTGTGTGGTACTGGAGTACGGTGAGTAGGCCACATCTCGTTCGGATGTGGACAATGCTCAGCACACACACACCGAAGCAGACGGTAAAATTCAATCCATCTGTAGCTCTCCCGAACCAGTGTGCCAAAGCCCTGGCCACGAAGAGGCATTGCTCCAGGAATTCAAGCATACTACTGGCACCAAAAGCAAACCACCCAGTACGACGCCTCACGCCGCGATCTTGAGGCGGAGCCAAGAACACAGCAGCAGCAGCAGCAGCAGCAGCAGCAGCAGCAGCCGCAGCAGTGGCAACCGCCAACATCGAGGGTTCGTTGCATTCAGCCGCAGTTTGTAAATCCGGTCACCTTTCGGTTGGCGAGGACGACACCGTCACCGGATCGCGATCGCCGCCTGGGTCGACGGCCTCTCGGCCTCTGCTGGACTTTTTCCCCAAGCACCTGGACCCGATGTGCGCACACGCAGCACGAAGAGAGGGTGACCGCAAGCAGCGTGGAAGGGTCAGGTTTACCAATTCGTTGGGTTGGTTGGTGCGATCGGAGATGGCTACCTACCTTCTCTCCTACACCTTCTTGCGATGAAGTCGAAGGATCTCTCACCTGTACCGGCATCTCGGGCGAGCTTGGAGTGCCCTGTGACCAGCTAGGTCGGGCACTAGCCGCACGGGGTGGGCAGGGGAGCTGTGTCGCGGAGATGGAACAAGAGAGACTGGAGCGCACACGCGGACGGCTCCGTTTGTGTTGTCCAAAAAAAAAAAACACCCTCCACCAAAGAATAAAAAAAATATTTGAAAGATCCGGATCATTCAAAGTCGGTGTGTGGAAGATTAAAGTATGCGCGCGTTGTGCAATCGTTGGTGCAGTATGTATCTCAATCATAGGTCTCGGAGGCCCAGCTACCGAAGACAAAAACAGACTGGATAGGTAGGTAGTGCGATATTGGAGAGCTACTGCTCTTGTGTGTGGAAACATGAGTCTTTTCTTCTGCAGATGACCTTCAGATAAATATGCGTGTGCATATGCTATGCAACAACAGCAGAGTATCGCACAACCGTATCCATAGACTACACGTCTACACGTTGTCAACCATCAAATTTTCAGGTGCTTTGTACTTGCTTCTATTTTGGTGATTGACCAAAAAAAATACGACGACACAGAGACCTACCCGTTCGACGTATAATAATCACAGCAGTAGTCGAAGGCGACGGTGGGAACACCTAGTCTTTACAGTGTCAACCGGCTGGATACTGGGCATATTTTGGGTCTTTTTTGAAGCCTAGACTATACACACTACATACACACTTACCGTGTCATTTATTGGCTGACTTGTTGTGTGCAGACCTTCAGGAAAAGAGAGAACAAACAGCTGTTGCTAGGGCACGATGCGTTTGTACGTTCTTTTCAGAGCAATATCTGATACGTGGACTGGTTTCATGTCACAGAACTCCCGATTGCTGCATCATCAAGCCTCTCACGCTTCGAAAAGGGTTCGCGACCAAGATCCTGTCGTCTGCGTGTTATTACTGGAACCGACGATCTAGACCATGTGTTTTCGTCCTATTCATTATGGCGACAGTCCCCCCATCTTTCGTGGTGAGACGTGTACTACACTTTTCAGCGTATGTAGAGTACTACACTTTTCAGTGCATTTTTTCGTACAACTACAACCATCCAGGGTCACACAGGAGGGGGTAAACACCAGGGCTTTTATTCTTTTTATTTCTTTTCATGCCCCACCTTCCTCCTGCGGCGCGTGCTGAATTTTATTTTTATCGCGAGAAGGGTCCAGCCGTCCCTGTCCCTCGTCAACGGTGCTAACGTCGAAGTTTTCGTACTCACGAGAGCTTTTTTAGCTATATTTCGCTTTCACCCGCAAATTTCGTAAATTTTTTACCCCATAGGTATTCGAACTCACGACCTCTGCGACTAGCGGATTACGAGGATACCACTAGACCACGCGGTGCGGGGACCTGAAAATGGGGAGCATTCGTTGCCGAAGTTCACTGCCGCAGAGAAGAACACAAGTCTTGTCTTGCAAACCAGACTAGATGCTGATCGCTAGGTGGAAACATGGTGAATAATCCTTACTTGTAAACGTCGAGCAACAAACAGCGATGCAACAGCCACGGAAGAAGCAGCGAGGCTCTTGAACAACTATCAGCGCATATGGGTTTGTAGACTACGCCCATGCGCGCAGCCCTCCAAAGGTAAACCCCCGCTTACATCCCGCGACCGCCCCGCCCCAGCGCATAGCCGCCGGCGGCGCGAAAACAAGCAGCTCGGCCAATCCAGCGCTGGACAGGCAGGCACACTAACTGGAACAGAGTTGTGACTTCAATTATATCAGTACACTCCTTTGCACCAAACCCAGCAACAGGAAATCAGCACCACAATACAATAATAGTTACTTTACATTTACATAAACACGGAGGGCATGACAGAGGGTTGCCACAGTGGCACCAAACGAGTAAAGCTGAAAACACGAGGTAAAATTGGTACCTAGACAACCTGCTAATGTGAGAGGTGAAACTCTTCAAACAATTCAAATCGGCACAAAGCCAGCCATACAACACCCACCAACTTTCTCACGCGCCACCGACGCTAACAACAACACTGACGTAAATAGCCCAAGTGGGCTTGCTCCGCCACACCCAAGCAGAGGCGTATTTCCGTCAACAGCCTATTCCTCAACCCCAAACCCCTCACCTCCCCGCAAACGCGTTCTCCTGACGCCGCGCCAACAAGCATCAAAAAGAGCACCGTGTCTCCTCCCTCGCCCCACGTGCAGTGCGAGCACGCGTTTCAACTGAATCAGGGCAACCCCATCGCCCGCTACATCCGACTGACCGAGGAGCGCCCGAAGGAGACGTACCCGTGCGTAATATCTCCTCCATGTCTTGGCCGTATATATACCCCAAAAGCCAACATTCTCCAATCGCAGCGGCAACGGTAGCGGACATGTCTGGGTCCTAAAAAACGTCGGTGCCCCACCCAACCCCGGTTCCCCCGGCCGAATCCTAAACTGCTGTGTGCTTCATATTCAATTTGTAACTCTACAGCATGTTTCCGCGCGTCACCGCAACAGCTTCTCCGCCAACGTCCATCCTCCCCAGCTTGTCACCACCAGCCCTTACGCGCGCTGCGCTGCTCCTGCATTTTTCGTGCGGCATCCTGGCGATGGTTGAAATGAAAACACGCCGAACATGCCCGGTGAGATTGAGACATGAAGGAAAGCGCGCGCGGTACAGCAGTCGTTCGTACGGGGGCGGTAAACATCATGAGTAATTTCGTGTGTTGGGAGGTGTGGTTTTGCAATCGTACTACTACACCCGTCGTGAAGAAGTATCCCTTTGCAAAAATTAGCTCATGAAAGATATTTCGGTTTCTTGAAATGATTTTTCTTTTCTCGCTGGGCTACGCTCGTAGCATGTCGTCAGCACCAAGTAAGTAACTATTGACTTCACGCAATCGATAATCGATGCTCCCGTCATTGTTAGTCTGCATTCTTCACCTTCTACACAAGGACGGCGCAAATTGACACTACAAACCTGAACAGCAGTCAGGGGAACAGTCATGAAGACAAGCTGTTCGCAACACACTACAGGCGGGCCTACTTGTTTTGGCTACACCGGGCGAAAGCGTACCTCGCTCAACAGCGGCCCATACAATACAATTGTGATTCCAAGCGTGCACGACCAAAGACCCATGGTATGGATCCCGCGCTGCTGCCTCGGCTAGAAGACAAGCAACCCAGAAATCGGCTGTGCACGTGCGCGTGTCAGGTGCTCTTGCTTACCAGGACACACTTCTGGAAGTCGTCGAAGCGTTCCAGGCAGTCGTCTCTTTCCTCCGACCTCGCCTCTCCCCGCATGTACCCACGCCCGAACTTCTTGACGCACCGATAGTACTTTTTTTGCCACTGATAAAAAACAAAGGTGGCGTTGGACCATGTGTGCGTTTTCTTAAGCAGCGTCGACTGCGCCATTCGGCTGATCAATGAAAAGTCGTCAGTCGTGTGTGTGTGTGTGTGTGTGTGTGCCCTTCAAAGCAGGGGGCAAAAACAAGGTCAGTGGTGAAATGGGAGCGTGAGGTCGAGCCATCGCCACAAGCTTTTCCATACAAGGTTATCAGCAGAAGAAGCTAGAATGATGGTTGCGTACAATATGTCCATGGGCGGCTGTCTTTGCGTACACGATGTGCACAGGCGACTTGCACTCTTGAGACATTAATGCAGACACAACCCGTTCATTTCCGATCACGCTACCCTGGACGCTGGCAGCGCCAAGCTAATGATCATGGCAAGAACGTGTGCGCAGGTACCTTTCAAGGAAGGACCGTTGAAGCTTAGGCAGCATTGTAAACGTGTGTACGTACAGTCGAGGAACCTGTACAGTGCCGGTTGAATAGTGCCAGGTGCCCGGTATAGTGCCGGTAAAATCTCTGGACACAGGCAGAGCTCGTAATAGTGTCAGACCGGCACTATTGAGAGTTTGCCCGGTATAGTGCCGGTTGGGCGGGGCTGTAACCCCCAATAGTGCCGGTTCACCCGCGCATGCACACACACGAGTCCGTTTAGCGCGATCGAAGCTATTAATCAAAACACACGCACACGACGAAACAGCCTTGCTTCGCCTGAAGGCTTATCACACCAACAGTATTCGGAGACGGTTTACCTTCGAGCTGGTTCGTTTTCTGTCGGTACAAAATCGCGATGTTTTCAAACGTCATGGACTCCTGATCGACCAATTTCCACCACGGCCAAGGTTGAGATCTCAGTAGCTAGTGCAGATAAAGAAGAGGATGATGTCAATGAGAGGAATTCATTTAGTAGCAATGAAGGAGGAGGAGAGGGAACGAGAGGTCAAGAGAACAACCAAGACAGCAATCGAGGAGGGAATCATGGAGGGAGGAGAGCAAGAGCTTTAAGCCGGATGACCTTTCCCACAACAAACGGCGCAGGGCAAGAAAAGAACTGCCGAGAAATAGCTGTAAAATAACGATGAAAGTGATGCTCGTGAAAGCAAGGAGGATGATGGTGAAAGCACCCCAAAACGAACTCGTGTGCAAGGTAGCAGCCTCGGTAGGCACGTGCAGTTTTCTTCTGTTGCTACCGTTTCTGTCTTTAACCCGGAAAACAGCTTAGCCGCCCCCTCACGGGGTCCCGGTTCATGGCATTTAGAAGTGTTTTGTGTTGTCAACCGCACTGAGACTGACGTCTTTTCATTGGTCAGCCGGTTAGCGCGGTCGATGCTACTTGAAAAAGAAACACACGCAACCAGGCAGAAGACAGACAACACACACAGACAAATCGGGTACACATACTTGCAGAGTCTGACCCGAAAAGCATTGTACGAACGGGAGCTTTTTAAGCAGTTTCTGCCGTCACCGGTTAATCGGGTGCATGACGCGTGTCTTCCGGTTTCGCCGTCGACTAGTGCTAGTGAGGATCTGCTGTAGCCCGAAATGCAACTATTTTATTTTTCACCTAACTCTTGTGGGTTCGACAGGGTGGAGAAAGTCTGCCCACCCCCACGCTAGAACTTCACGTAAATGTCGATCCATTTGGTACTCTGTTGGCCCCACAAGCGTGGGCGCCACACCATAAATCAAACACGTCTTCAATAGTGCCAGACCGGCACTAATGAGGGATTGGGCAGCCCTCAATAGTGCCGTTTTGGTACTCTTCGCAATAGTGCCGGGTGCCCAGTTTAGTGCCGGTGATCGTTCTGCGCACGTACCAGCACTCTACAGGTCCCTCGACTGTACATCCAAGCGGTTCCTATACACACAGAGCGCACATTTCCACCATGTGGCACATTATTGTAATGTAGGTCAGACTGTCTGTAGACGACTAATTCATGATGCGTCAGATGTGAATTCACACTAAAAAAATGAACAGCAGTACTGCTGTGTAGTGCACGGAAGTAGTGTTTTATGTACCCAAAGTTTAGGAGTACAGATATCGCCCCGCACCTTTTTGCACTCTTCAACCGGATTTGTAATCTCGTGTTGTTCGGCGCGCATGTCATTCTCCACAGACATTCTGAGTTGTTCGCCCAGCAGCGTCGAACACAGGGCCGCCCGCGTGTGTGATGGCAGCAGACGAGATGCCAACTGCCGCTGAACGACGCAGGGTATGTGAGGCAAACGACGCGTCTGAGAGACAAAGGTGGCGGAGAACCCGATAAACAACTTCGGTCCAGTATTCCTCCTCCACACTTGCTGTTGTCAGCCTCAAGCTTTCCTCCACACCAACCTCAATCTCCACTGTCCTATCTCCTCTGTCCTTGGTCCCTGCGCCCTCCCTCGACTGCTGTCGCACCTCTGGCGCCCTGCTATTGATATTACACCGACTTGCCGCGCGCGCTTTTCGGAGATCTTACACTCAAAAATGCGATGGAACTCCATAATTACGCCGCATTCTTGGGAGAGGGGAGCAACACTACGCCTCCCTCAGCAGACAGCAGTGAGGTTGTTGTACCGTCCCACACACGGCTCAGCATGGAGGATGTGGTGACAGACTTTCTGAAAATTCTTGGCAAAACTGAACACGAAGTCCAATCATTGCCTCAAACGAGTGCGGATTTCGAAACATGCAGCCTACGCTCAACGCTGTACGGCCAGTTGGATGCCCAGCTAGGTTCAGCCGTGGACGAAGCCCTCGGTTTGCAAGAGCTTCGGCTCGATCCCGCCGATGCTGTTTGCCCTGATGCTATCAATAAGGTTGTAGCGCGGCTAGCGGCGTCTCCGCCTTTCGTCAGCGTGGTCAACAAGGCTCGCGAGGCGATTGAGCAAGCTGCAGAGGCTCAGCTGGCTGCAGCTGCGACTCCTGTTGCCAACGCCACGGATGGCAGTGTTGCTGCGACGGGAGCTGCTGGAGTTGTTCTTCGTCGGAACGTGGATGCATTGTCAAGCTCCGACACGGAGAGAGAAGACATGCGCGTGAAGAAGAAGGCGGCGCGCAGGGATGATTGGGTGGGCATGTTCGACCTGTCAGGGGGGCTTGGGGGAGGAATTAGCCCTCGTGTGGATATCGAGGCTGCGCTGGGTCAACTGGAGACTGGGCTCGGGGGCTCAGGTAGCTCTGCCACGAGCTCGGTCGAGGCCCTAGGCTTGCTGGCACAGGTGGGAAGGCAAAGCCGTGACGTCAAAAGCCGTGCAGTTCCACGTGTTTCTTGACCGCTCTCAAAGCGGAAGATCTCTTTGCTCGAACTCATCACGCCTGCTCATTTCACGTGTTCACTTACGTGCGTGCAACGCTGTTGGCATGGCACCGCAATTCGTGCTTTCCTTGGGCTAAGTGACAAAAGCCTCAACTATTGCTGACGGTCTACGCCCATTTCCCTTGTCATCTTCCTCAGGCCGATCCGGAGCTGTTTCAGTTTGGAAACCATTGGCCTCTCTTCCTGAAACTCGCTAAACGAGCTTTGGATAGCCCAGATCCGACAGTTCATGCAGAGGTGCGACGCCTGTGCAAAGCAGGAGGACTGCTGTAGCATTGTGTAAATTAGGGTAGGGGGGAGAGGCCTCTGGTGTTGTGACTGTCAACGGGAGAGAACTGGCGGAAGCCGGTGGGATTCATCCACCACCCCACGCACGATGCAAGCCTTTGATAACATGGCCGTCTATTACCCCGTCGGTACGCAGCTCCCCCGCAAGCCCCCGCTTAAGCTGCAACCGCCTCCTCTTCTCTGCCTCTTGGTCCTTGCCGCACGCAACGGCGACAGAAAATTATTACATGAGACCTTCACCCGTTACCATTGTTTCGCCTCGCGCAGGCTATGACCCTGCACTGGGTAATGTACGAGAAGTCCATGGGCATGTGCGCGGCGGACATGTGCGAGGGTGTCCTGGCTCACGCACGGGGGTACTTCTCGAATACGATCCACGTGCTCTCCGCCGCGTCGGTACACCGGCGCCACATGCCGGCTGGTGGAAAGGGCACCGAAACGGCCGATGTCGGAACTGCCAATCTTATGGTCATCGGGGACTCAAAGCTGGCTTGCGCTGCGCGCATGGCAAGGGCTCTTCATGGCATGCTTGTGACGATCCACGAGGTACCTTTGCGTTTAACTTTCGGTAGTTTTGTTCGTGATGCCTCGAGGAAGATGCTCACAAGCCCACATTTTTGTGTATTGGCAGGGGGTCTGGGGCCTTTGGTCTGTCGCCGTTGCAGCTATGTGTTTCGCCCGTTGCGACGAAATTCATATCTGTTTTTTCTTGCGGGGCATTTCAGCCTTTCGAGTGGTGTGCGAGTGCAGACTTTACACGCGACGATGAGATTGTGCCATCCCGCAACACCCCACCCTTGTGTCTTCTTGGCGGTTGTCCTTTCGGGCCAACTGATGCAACGCCGGCAACACCGCAGCACTTTCTCAACATTTCCCGATGTACAACCTGACATCAAATTTGTTTGTTGGTCTTCCCTTCCCCGACAGACGTTCCAACATCTGCCGGAGCGGCGCGTTTGGAGCATTGTCAGTTCCTTCTTTTCTCTATTAGGCGATACTGTCGCTTCCTTGGAAGGGGCGCCAGGTGATCCAACAGGTTCGGGCATGATCGACAGCGATTCTGATGTCAATCCTGATTGTCTCGAGGGTGACGGAAATGGTAACGGGTGCGGCTACGCTGCGCCTTTACCAGATCGGGTGTCGTGTCAGTCCAAGGGGAACCCAACCACCTCTACGGTCCTCGTATCGGCGCATTTCCTCGCCGTTGTCGGCCGAGTCGATGATTGGCTGCCAGCTTGGCTTAGGTCCTTGCCCACCGGGCAGCTTGTGCGAGCGGTAAACGACGCGGGCCTTGTGGAAGCAATGACCCGCAGGTGCAAGTCGCACGGGCAGATTCCCTTCTGCTCCAGAAATATTTGCCATAGACCATCCGGCTCCGACCCTGCCGTTGCCGCTGCCGTTGTGTCAAACGGTGCCCGTGGTACCGCCGGTCCCACCGCACCCGAGTCGGCGCCGCCGGAAAGTTGTCAGCCCAAGGCTGCTGTTGTGAGACACCGTCTCAGCGTAAGCGCTGGTTCCTCGGGTACCTTTTCTTCGGCCGGTTCGGCGGCGCCCCTTGGCCGTGCCCTTTGGCTCTCGGCCGCAGAGCTAGAACGATCGCTCCTGTTACAATCAGTCTCCTTCCTGGGAATTCTCGCCACGCACTGCCGGGGTATGTTGCGGCCATGCCCACCGATCCCCGATGACGAGGACGGCAGCGAGGAACCGGTGACGAGAGTAGAGCGAGAACGGGAAGCCATCGACGGCGGTGTTAATCGTGGCCTCGAGCAGGCGGAGGAAGTCCTGCAGGCGCTGGTGCAGTGTGCTTGGGATATAGAGGAGCGGCGAACTGAGTCTGCAACAGGGGCGTCCTTATTGTCGAGACGAGCACATCCCACAACGAAGCGTGCACGATCGAGATCCGTGCGTTTCGTGGCGTTGGACTACGTTGAGAGGTTGGCAAAGGCGACGGCTGGTGGCGAATCGACGCCGTTTTCCGCTGTCGCTGTGCAGCATTTGTTTTCGTCCCTGGACGGCGCGAAACGGAGCGGCGGGGGGCAACGCGGCAGCTTTGGCGAGAGGGATGGTAGCGATGGTTGCATGAGGGAAACGGATGAGTCACCGGGGAACGATTGCGCCGCGTTTCTAGGGGCACTGGCAGAAATCGCGGGAGTGCTCCTGTCATCACGGGGCGCCTCCGCCGGATTTTTCGTCGATGGTCCTGACGGGCTGCAGGCGTCTTGCGCTCTCCTCGAACTCGTGCGTTGCGCCGCGGAGCTCGCGAGACGTGCGTGCTGGCACTGTTGCCCTCGCGGCGAGAAGAGCGAGAATGAGACGTCGGCAGAAGGACACGGAGACAAAGCAGAGGGTGGGTTTATGTCCTTGGAGAAGGGAGACTTGGAGCGACTCGCAGTGAGATTTTCCTGCGCACTTGCATCAATCATGTGTAATCCCCCAAAGCAACGCGCGGCCGGGCTGCAGGCGCTGTGGCAGGGGGGGGTGCCGCAGGCCCTCGCCACGCTAGTATTGCACCTGGAACATCCCAGACCGGAAGAATTGGCCTCACCAGCGCAAGCCCCGCAACAAGCCAGAGAGGGGAAACAACCCGCTTCGAGAACCAGCGATGGCGGTAATGATGCTGTTGGCTACCAAGAGTTTGAGGAGCGAAATACCGACCTTCACGATCGGTTGCTACTGTCACTGGTTCAGTGGGCGCGGGACCTAGAAGGGGTGAACTACCTGCGTAGGGTAGGGCTGGCCGCGCCCTGTGGGTCCTTCCTTGCACGCGAGCTCGGGTGGCGGCACTTGAACCGCCTCACTAGAGATGAATGCGCAAGCCCTCGGTCACTGGCGCTTGCAATGAGACTCGCTCTGTGCGAGGAGGCTCTCAACGCTCTGCTCTCTGCAGACGGTGGCGTTGTTGATGGAGTGGAGGGAGGGCTAACTCGGCTCGGTGAGTTGTCGACCCTCCCGGAGTTGCTGGAGTCTCAGATGGTTGACCTGCCACCGCCGCATACCCTCGATGCGCGAAGGGTTGGCGGTGACGACAGTGGGGCGGGCGGGTTGTTTGAGGAGGAGCTTCCTAGGAGGTTTCCTGGGCTTAAGCTGGGCAGCGACGCAGGGGATCTCCGATGCCTCGATGTTATTTCCCGCGTGGCCCTGTCGGGCTCCTTCTTGTGTTCGGACTCCGCCAGCCTTGGAGCCCGGCAGATGGAGAGATGGCTGCATTGGGGGTTATCGCGGGCGGCCCCGTGCGCAAATCCCCGCATCAATGCTGGCCGGGTCGCGACGAAGGAAGGAGAGGACGGTTATGTACCTCAAGATGTTCGTGTCGCGGCGCTCCACGTTGTCACGAATCTGGCGGCGGATTTGTCTACCGCCATCGCGATCGAGGCAGAGTGGTCGCTGGCGGACACTCTCGTCCAGCAGATGTCAGACGAGGAGATGGTAGATGCGTGTACATCGGACGACGCCGGTGTCGGCGGCGAGGGGGTGGGAAGAACAGCGTCGAAATCGCGTGAAAGTTCCGGCACGCCGTGCAACAGCGACGGCGGCAGCAGTGGCGGCAAGCACGGCGTCGGAAGCGTCTGTGTGCCCAACATCGTGGAACCTGCTGCGCTTAGCCGTGCCCGCTTAGCGGTGTCACTTACGTGCCTGGGTGGCCCCAACGAGGAACGACACGTGTTGCTGCGAAGACTTCGACATCTCGAGGCGTCGGCTGGCGGTGTGACTGTGAACTCAGGGAAGCGAAACGCCTCCGCTACTTCCGCCCGGACTGCTAGCGGTGTCCGCGGGATGTCAGAGATAGAGTTTCCGGGTGAAGATGCTTCGGATGAAGACTGGTGGAGTGCCGTGGACCAGTGCGTCCCAACTGTGGTGGCGTGCTTGACTGACCCTGATGTGGCTCGAAGGAAGGAGGCATTCGCGCTGCTGAGTAGTGCAGCAGCAAGGAGATCCCTCCTTTTGCCGAAGGAGACAACGCGGCGCTTGGCTGAACCTCGAGCGGCGGACTGCGCTTCCCCCTGTGACGACGGAGAGAGGGGTGGGCCAGAGCCCCAGGGAAGCATGTTTGATAGGAGGCAGGAGGTTATGGTCAAGCTCTGCTTTTCGTACGCGCGCGACCTCGGTTTCGTAGATAATGGTTGCCGAGAGGTATTTGCATCTGGACTGCGGGCTACCCTGGCAGGTGTAGCCGAACCGACTGCGGGTTTGACATCCCGGTCATCGGAAGTTGACACTCCCGCGACGCCTTGGCAAGCCGACTGGTTCGCGGCGGTGGCATTCATGGCCTCCGGGATGGATAGCGCAGCGGCGAGTGAAATGCTTCAAGTTCTGCACCGGCAAATCTTCAGAGCGGCGTTCTTGCTGCCGCTCGCGGGGAAGCGCTACGCGTCAAAAGCGGCGCGCGACACCGCCGGCTGCACGGCCGCTGCCCGAGATCCCCCCGCTCACGTCGCGCAAGAGATGAATTCCGGAGGGCACACCCATGAGGTGGCGGACGTTTACAGCCGTGTTTGCGCTTCACCACTCTCAGGTGATGGTGCCCCCCCGGCCGCCGCAGATCCTTCCCGCGGAGACCCGCCGCTGCTCCTGCTGATTTCCTTGGTCGAGGAGCTGCTTGAAGAAGAACTGCCTCTCATGTCGGCAGCCTTGAGGGGATCCGGGTGGGCGGCGGCCCCTCTCGCGGCGCGATGGGTTCGCCAGTGCATGTTGTCCATCGTAGACTGGCCTGGCGTGGTGGCGTTCCTCGCGCTGTCCTTGCTCCGGGGTCACGATTACCAGGTGAACAGGCTGATACGCCGCGGTTGCTGTTGTGTTATGAATTGTCCCCCCCACGGAGGCTACGTTTCATCGTGGGTGTAGCGGGAGCGGTGGCACTTTTTCGACGGGAACAATGTGTGTGACTTTCGCTGCCGTTGTGCAACCCGACACTACTTTCTGGTCGACCTTCCCAACCCGCATTTTTGAACGCCCGCCTCAGCCGGATCCATGAAAGAGATAACGAAGATCCCTCTGATCTTCTTCATGTCCCCAACGCAACATTTTCTAACACCCCGAACGCATGGCAGTGGCACTACGCCTGTCGCCCGATACTAGAGTTTACCAAAGGCAGCCAACCGCCCCCCCTCGCTGTCACCCACCAACTCCCACTCCCCCGCTCGCAACGCAACCGCAGGTGTACTTTGTCGTAGCTCTTTTCCGCGCGGCCCAGCCTTGCGTCATGGAAGCAGCGTCAAAGGGTCTCGACCTCACGGGGCTACTTGGTAGAGGAGAGGCTCTCGAGGCATTCAATCTGGAAGAATCGCTTTCTTTCATGGAGGCTTTGGAGCGGCGTCATCGAGGGCGGTGCATCGCTGCCACCAAGGCGTATCTCGCTCAGTGTTAAGAGGAGGGGTGTATTGTGCTGGATACCGACTGGGCTTTGTCCTGGACGTTCTCTCTTTACGGACGCTCAGGACGTGTACGTGTAGGTCTCCAAGATGTAGGCCAGTGTTCACTTCTTTGTGTACACGTACAACACGCCCGTGGTGCACGAGAAGTACGTGAGTTTGTTGTGTTGTATGCGCGGCGATCAAAGCGTGTTTCCTACATGTAAGATTCGGTAGTCAAGGCCGTACGCCCTAGCCCCCTTCGTGTCTGGTAACAACGCTTTCATCATGGTCGCAAGGGCAAAGCGCGGCCAGTGAAGTCGAGGAACGCGTTTTCTTGGTTGACAGTGGCAAATGAAACCCTGTATGTGATCTCCCTTCTCCACCACGTATCTTGCCTCACGGGGCAACACCTGAATCAACAAGAGGTTTCTGTGTGAGTCGGCGTACAAATGTATGCCGCCCGGTGCTACAATGCTTGTCGTATGTTATTGCGGCTCGTCACTCCGAAATACCTCTCGCCGAAAAGGCAGCGCGCTCTGCGTGAAAAACTGCACCTACTCCCAGTTGTCAATGACGCCAACTTCTACTCTACACCAGGGTTTCCTCTATCCGAGAGTCCACACATGGTTTTCGTCGCCATCAGGTAACCAGGCATGACCATACAGAGAGGGGGCAACAGATCAACACTTCGAGATGTCCGTGAAAAAAGCGAGTGATGACCTATCTTGCTGCAGCAAAGAGCAAAGTTTTGAGCAAAACCACGAAACAACAGTCACACGCACCCGCGCACGAAATTTTCTGCCCGCTAGTATGAGGTCTCTCCTGGTGACAAACTGTAGCAGGCCGCACCACCTCTGCTTGAGACAAAGGCGAAAAGCAATCCAAGAAATGTAAGTCGGAATGCCTCACGCCACTGGTGGCCACGTTCCCAACCGACTCCTTGTTCCATGCGCCACGAAGCCCGAAACAGAGAAAGGGTAGATACGAAACCTGGTGGTGGCGCACAGTCATGAACACGAAGGTAGAGGAAGGAAGACGTCCTCCTGGTCAGCAGCAGAGGATGCCAGCTTCATATATCCACGAACGAATGTCAAAACCAATCGTTGTCGCTGCCGTCCGAAACCACGCTTTCGCCGAAAAAAACACCGCTACCGCTGCCGCTGCCTCCTCCGGCACCATCGGCCACACTCGCGCTGCTCCCGGCGGTGTTTCCATCGCGACTTCGGGTTCCGACGCCACCCATGGCTATACGAACGCCATCGCCGCTGCGAGTGCTTAAATTCTTCACCGCAGCGCTCGGGGGGTCCTGCTCGTTGTCTTCCCGATCGCTGCTGTAGATCGAGGAGTGTTCACGACGAGAGCATGGGTGGCCGGGGGGGGCGGGTAGATCGGGAAATAAATGCAGCAGTCGGCATTTGGAGTCGCTACCGTCGTACAGTAAATAGCAGTGGTGCGAAGATGGGCTGCTCCATCGGACCACCGGAACTGAGCGAGTGACCAAACACACCCCTAGACTGACTTTCGTACATAGCTCACTTGGTCTCAGGTGTTACTGCCAAAAAGTGCCGGTTTTGGCGAGATCTCATCGGTTGCTTCCCTTTGACGAATCGCTCGGTTCTCGCCTCTTAGCTGTGAAGCCATCGAGCTTTGAAAGTCGGTCTAGGCTGGGGTGCTTCACTCATACACCACTACGGCGCCTTCCATAGCAAGGTTTCCAGGAATAACATTGTGCCGGTGGGGGGCTACCTGTCTGCCTCTCTGCTCTGTACCAGCAGTTTGTTTTGATCGTCGTGGGCAGTGGTCCCAGAAGTCATCCGTTACAACACGACCGTATCCCTCCATCGTGCTACATAACCATAGGAACCTTGAAAGTCTGCTTCGGCCGCAGTGGGACACATTTCCCCAATGCCCCACCTCGCCGAACCCGCGCACGACAAAAAATAATCACAAACGAGCCTATTTTTTGCAACAAATATTCTGAATCCAGAGGCTGGACCCTACCGTCCGGTCTCCTCCGTGCCCCCGCCCCCCCATGGGCGTGCCGGTGGACAACAAAATGTGTTCGGCTTTCGTCGAGCCAAGACTGCTGTCTTTACGGCGGCAAGGTGAAAAGGGCGATTTTATCCTTGAGAAGAAATACACATCCGAGCGCATGCCCACGAAAACTCACCTACTCTGCCCCCCCCCGACCTCTAAGTTACCCCTCGACCTCGTTGAAGGCTCTGACAGGTCGCTCGCGCTCCCGCCAAGGTCACCGCCGTCGTGGTGGCCGCTGCTCTGCGACCTTTGCCAGCGTTGAGACGCCCGCGGCGAATCTTCTTCTCCTGCGTCACCCCCCGTCGCTCGCACTGCGAGGGTATCGCCGGCGGTGGTAGCCAATCCCACCCGAGTTGATTCGGCGCGTGGTTTGTGGTCATGCTGCTGCTGCTGCTGCTGCTGCTTCTGCTGCTGGCGCCTCTGCCTGATTTTTTCTCTGTATTCTTGCACCTCCCGGTGCGCCTGGTTTCGTACAGAGAACAAATTGCAAGAAAGGCCATGAGGAAGAAACTCGACAAGGGTTGCTGGAATCACGGTTGTGGGAGGAGAAGGAGAAAAGGAAAGTACAGCGTAGCGGCGGAAAACTTCAAGCAACAAACAAATGCGAGATCGCGCCTGGTTTGGTGGCCAACGTGAGGCACTGACTGTCGCTTTATCGAGAGCTCCCTTCGTCCCTAGTTTTCTGAAGCAGGGCGGTGTGTCTTGACTCTCTCCTTGCTTCTTCGCACACTTTCGCGTTCCGCAATCCACATAGTCTACTCCATGGAAAACGCGTGTTCTGCCAACAGACAAGGTTCGACAACGACAAGCTCTGCTACCGCCTTTCACCAAAGCACCGTGCAGTACCTCGGTCCCGGCACACTCCCCCGGCAGCAATAAGCACAGCCGGCCACTCGGTTTGAAAATATAAGGACCATTCCGATACCAATGTGAATACGGTACTGGGCCCTCTACAGTGCAGGTTGAATAGTGCAGGTGCCCGGTATTGTGCAGGTAAAATCTCTGGACCCAGACAGCGCCCTCAATAGCGCAGGTCCTGCACTATTGAGGGCGGTTCCGCTATAGCGTAGGTTGGACACACACACAAAACGATGGAGTTGGAAGGAAGGAGGATGGTGGTGAAGGCACTCCAAAACGAACTAGAGTGCAGGGTAGCAGCCTTCATCGACACGTGCAGTTTTCTTCTGATGCTACTTTCTGTCTTTGATCCGGAGAATAGCTTAGCCTCCCCCAAATGGCATTTAGAAGTGTTTTATGTTTTCAATCGCACCAAGACTGACGGCTTTTGATCGTCAGCCGGTGAGCGCGGTCGATGCTAACAAAAAAAACACGCACGGACAAGACAGCGGACAGACCCAACACAGAAACCAGGGTACATGTGCTGCTGCAGACCCGAAGAGCTCTACGCAGAGGCGCACCATGCCTTGTGCAGACGGTGAACTGTGCCATCAGCAAGACACAACGCCGCAAGCCCCTCATGCCACGTCTGTAAGGGGGGGTGTGGTGGGCGGCTCCACGGCAACTGCGGCAGCATGTTTGAGGACGACGAAAAGCATCGCATCTGCAGCAAGTGCGTCGCCAAGGCCGGCAAGCGCAAAGCGACACCGGCCGAGGGTGCTGGGGCGGGACCATCTAAACGCCCGAGGAAAACGAAGGGGGGGAGTGAGAAGGGTTCTGGATCTCGTGTGCGGCCGGACAACAACACGAAGCTTGAGATTCTCAAGTTGATGGATGCGCCAGGCAGACATGATAAAACTTTTCGCCACGTACTGAGGGCGGGGGTACAGCTGTAGCAGTAGTGGTTGGTTGTTTTCTTGTGGTGCGCTTCCTGGCGTGTGTTTTTTTTTTATGTATCTTGCAACATCGAACGAGGGCAGCCGGGACTGAGAAATAGCTCCGTCCATTAAGTGTTATTGTTGAAGGGTAGGTTCGTGCGACAGTTCACGGTGTGCAGGATAGTACGCGAGTTGAGGCAGGAAGAAAATAACGACGCAACTTGCAAGTAACTTTTCTACGACATCTCTGTGTGTGCGACAGGGGGGAACCACATGCGTCGCGAGACAGTCTGCCCACGCCCACGCTAGAACAGGGCCCAGCACTACCGTAACTCGATCCATTTCGTACTCTGTTAGCCCCGCAAAGCATGAGGGCCACACCGTAAAATTAAACATCTCCTCAATAGTGCCGGACTTGCACTCTTGAGGTCCTCAATAGTGCCGAACCTGAACTATTGACGCGTTCTTCTGATAAGTACAGGTGCCCGCTATAGTGCAGGTAAAATTTCTGGGCACACCCCTGCACTACAGAGGGCCCAGTAATGTAGCGCAATGGTTCCTATGCTTCCAAGCAGAGAGGTATAGAGGTAAACCCATCGATGCACACCTGGGCCTTGGCGATGTCAGCCTCGTCGATTGCCTGCGGCTCCACAGGCCTATCTCCCCCCGCTCTTGGCTCATCTCGTCCGTCACCGGTCTGAGTGATATCCACTTGCTGTGCGTCCGCCGAGCCGGCAACCGCGTCTCCGCTTTTCGCCCCCAACGCGCTCGCGGCGGTTTGGTCTGGCCTTGTCTGCGTCGCTCCCGGCTTTTCGGTTTGAGTGAGTCCCCCCGGTGGTTTGTTGGGTGTATCCCGGGGAGCGTTGCTTAGAGTCGGAGACTTGGGTGTTGTTTCGAGGTCGGTTTTTGAGGATGGGACAGCACCATGGGGCGTCCGCGAGTCATGGTTGGTGGTCGGTGAAAGCACCCCGCTGCCAGTCGTTGGTTGCTGCCGCTGCTGCTGCTGCTGCTGCTGCTGCTGCTGCCGCTTGTTGTCTGCGCCAGCTTCACGACAAGTTCCCACATCTTCCACCGACACTCCGGTCGCACAGGAGCTCCGGGTAGCCCCCTGAGGCAGCGGGGGCGCCAAGCTCGAAGCCTCGGGCGCAGTTGCCGCAGTTATCGCCGCCACCTCTGCAGCCGCGTCTGCCTCCATCAACACCCGTTCTCGCCCCCCCAAATCACCCCCCCTGACCCCGTCGGCATCGTCTCCCCTGGCCCCGTCAACCCTGCGTCCCTGCCCTCCCCCGACAGACACATCCTGGCCCGATTGTGCACCCGCGGCCTTTGCTGCTACTCCTTGTGCGGTCTGCACCCTGTGTTCCTGGTCCCTCTGCCCGGTTGCTTGCCGTTGCCCCTCCTCCTCCTCCTCGTTGTCTTGCACCCGCCGCCGTTCTACATCGGCCCTGGACCCCCTCCGGCGGGCCGCCCTCGACGCGGCGGCTACCTTGTCCTCCTCCTCCTCCAGCCGCCGGCGCATCGACTCCATCTCCAGTTCCTCCCGCCGAGCTCGGTCCGCCTGTCCCATCACACACAAAAGGGTCGATG
The DNA here is from genome assembly GCA_902602495.3 of Ectocarpus sp. CCAP 1310/34. Lineage (NCBI taxonomy): Eukaryota > Phaeophyceae > Ectocarpales > Ectocarpaceae > Ectocarpus > Ectocarpus sp. CCAP 1310/34. The sequence goes on from CACKRE030003470.1 coordinate 197,476, forward strand.
GGCGGGGACGAGGAGCGACCGCAGTGGGACGGGCGAGCCAAAAGATGTGTACAAAGTGCGGAAACGACATGCATGAGCCGGGGAAAGGCAGTGCACGGTTACGGACCTCAAGAGCGGTGGATTGAGAGCCGACGAATATTCACTCAACAGCTATATTGATGGGACGGTGGAGCGGGGCAATGGTGTGGGCACGAGCTCACGCCTTTCTTGCAAGACTTATGGCACGACTTGGCAAACAGCGGTGGCCGGAGGTTTTGAAATCCGCGCATGCGTTCTCTCAATCGTGTGCACACATTGCTCCCCGCCAGCAGAGCGTCTCGTCTCACCTCACGCTCCCGCTGCCTCTCCTCTTCTCTCTGGGCCTCTCGTTCTCGAAAATTGGCGCGCTCTGCTTCAAAATCACGCGCCATCCTCTCGCGCTCTTCCACGAGGAGGAGCTCTGCAGCTTGGACGCGCTCCCTAGCAGCAGTTTCGCTAGCACCAGCGGTGGCGGCGGGCGCAGCACTTGACCCTGACCGCTCTTCGCTGGAGGAACGCCGTCTATAGCTGTCGTTCCACGGACGGCGGCGGCCCCCTCGCCGGTCACCTCTGTAGGGGCGGTGCTCCTCGTTTCCGCTCGATGACCCGTGCTCCTCGCTCTCCCACCTCCCGCTCCAGCCGCGGCGAGAGGGATCTCGGCGGTCGTCGAAGCTCGCCCAACGCCGTCCGGGTGTAGACCGGACAGACAAGTCCGCGCGGCCTCTGCCGTCGCCGCCGCGACCACCGTGCCTGTCGTTCCGGGACCAGGGTCTCCTCCCGTTCCGTGACCGCCGGCCGCTACCGCTCGGGTAGTCGCTGCTGCCGATCTCCACGTCTCCGTCGCTCCAGCACTCGGGTTCCGACTCCGCCTGTCCCTTCCGACCGCCACGGCCTCTACTGCCCCCGCCCCGTTGAAGGTCGGGGCGCCGCTCCCCGTCTTCGTGAGCGCTGGACACTGCCTGCGTCACCCACTCGCCACCGCCGCCGTCCAGCCGCCCTCCCTCGTGATACTCGCGAACGGCTCCCTCAGCAGGGGACCAGGCGCGATCCCCGCCGCCTCCCCTCCGCCGAAAGAAGACCGGGACCGGCTCAAACTCTCCAACACCGCGCGCACCTCCAGCCACCGCACCGTCCGGTTGTCCCCAAGATTCGTCCCGCCTCCGGCCGTCTTCGCCGCCGCGTACCCGTCGGTGGTGCTCTTGTCCCGGCGATCGGGTCCACCCAAAGTGCGTAGTATCGCGGAGGTAGTGGCCGGCGGGGTCGGTCCGCACGGCATCGCGTTCGGCCGCCGCTGCCGCCGTGCTTGCGGCAGCGGAAGCGGCGGCGGCGACGGCGGCGGCAGCGGACGCCGAAGCCGACGACGCCTCCGCTTCGACGTCGCAGAGCCGGATGGCCTCTATCGCGTCACGAGAGCGCCGGAGGGCGGCCCTGAGCTCCTGCACCTGCCCGTCCAGGGCGGACCGCTCGCACTCTTCCTCCTCCGCCCGGTGCTCGGCACGATCTGCTCGTCGGTTGAGAGTCAAAACAGACAAACGCCGGCCGGTGTCGTCGTAGACACGCGATGCGAGGAAAAGAAGACGCGGAAGGGCACGCCGGGGGGCGGAGCCGTAGAAACGTGCCCGTTATTTTTTTCGTGCGTGCAGCTTTCGAGCACTTGAACCAACCGATGCCTTAAGCACTCGACTGTCCCGACAAAATGTCCCAACCGTAGCATGCTGCCTTGTGATCCACGTCGACAGCAAGCCCACAAAAAACACGCACGAATCGCCCTGGTAGATGGGGAGGTGGGAAAGAACCTACGCCGCCACCCAGGCGAACAAACTTCCGTGTCCGAACCATCGCCGAAACAAACACGTCGCTTTCGCCTCCGGGATGCCAACAAAAAGAAAAACGAGACAGAAGTTGTCTCAACAACGACGCCAACGCCCTGTGAGAGAAAAATACCCGTCTCTGCACCATATGGGTTTGCCGGCAACCGCCCCCAACAAGCGCCAACCTACACCGCTCACGGAAAAAAACAATTGACACCAATGTCTTGTTCTGACCTCGGTCTAACTCGGCGCTCGAGAGAGCTTGCCTGAGCTCCGTGGCTTCAGCCTCCCACTGCCGCTCCCTCTCCCTGCAGACAGGCAGTTCAGAAAGCCAGGCAAAACAGATTGAGGGGTGGGTGGGTAGCTTGCTGGGTGGTTGTCGTCAAGGAACAGGCCGAAATAATGGCAGCAGTTACTCACGGATGTCAAAGTCGACTCATGGTAACGTGCCCCCATGGCCCGTGAAGGGAAAACAGTGGCCGTTATGCTAGCAACAGCAACGAGTTTGTGTGTTGTAGGTTGTATGGAACGAAAAATCGACGGCCTCAGCAGCCGGCCAAACCGAATACGTCGTCGCGCAGCAAGAACAATCACCAGCTCGAGGAGGTGCCAGCTACACCATGCAACTTGTTTTCGCCATTTCCCCGTCTTCCCACTCACCTCAGCCGAGTCGCCTCGGCCTTGAGGGCGTCCCTCTCCTCGGTCACTTTCCGAAGACTCTTCGCCTGGCGAGCCTTCTCCTCTTCCATAGACGCCTCCAGCGATCGGACTCTCCCCTCTAGCTCTTCCCGCCCGAGACGCACGAACGCCCGGTCGCCCTCCACTGTCACCTCTCTGTCAAGGAAGAAAAACACAACAGAAAACAACGCCAGTGTATTTAGGGCATGTTCGTCTTCGGGGGGCTGGCTCTCTACCGTGCTCTAGAATGAAGACCACGGCAGCAACAAAATACGTGCATGTAAACATCTCCATAATATTGTATCCCCATGCTCTCTAGTCTAGGTTCCATAGACTGCTTGCTGGTGCTCTCCTTTCATGGCGAACCATAACGAAGAATGCCACGAGTTGACATGCATAGCAAGCCTCTTGCCTTCCACCGCTACGCCTTGCACCGCTCGCTGGCCGTAAGCCCTACCCCCTGCTTGCTATTTATCCGCACAAAAACACGAACAAATGCAAAAAAAACTGGCTTCTTCGGTGCTCCTGTCGCCAGAGTGGTACATGGCATGTAGCCCGCTTGCCTGCGCATCTGGTAGGCCTCCTTGTACACCGCCGCTTGCTCGGCCGCCCTCTCCGCTTCGGCCTCCGCCGCGGTGGCCCGCGCCTCCTGCGCCAGAGCGTCGCTCCTCGCTTCCTACGTCAAAAAAAAAAAAGGGTCCAACGCAGGAGTTACTCAACAACAAAGACTAGACCATGACTTTTTCGTCGGCAAACGTTTTGCGAGGGCCGCACGGACCAGGGAAATCAGTCGCAAACGCGTAAAGGGCCGCGGAAGGTAGATATTCTCCAGTACTTGTGCTGCGTGGGTCCTCCTCGGCCAGGAGAAGGCGCAGACCTGTGTGCTGGTAATCTCGTCGCCTCCTCAGCAGGAATCATCCTTGAAATTTCGCGATAAATCAACGGGGTATTGCCTGCTCCATGCTTCTCTCCCTCCTCCGACGTTGTTGCTGTTGTTGCGTGCTCGCTGTCTTCAAATGATAAACAACATCGGTGTGACCCCGATATCCACTACAGTTCCTCAGTTCCGTCGACTCTTGTTAGCGAACTTCCGCTGTCACACGCTTCGCCTAGAAGAAAGACTCGTCTTCTCATCCCTCTACCATTGACGATCTAGACCGAAATTCCCCCCCCCCGCGCCTTGCCCCGGTGTTGGCCATCGGGGTTCGGTTTTCGTCGCTTGGCAACGACGTTGTAAAACAAGC